>CM074723.1:459445588-459478088 GCA_037306005.1 Rhinophrynus dorsalis
GGAGGGGAGCAGACGAAGAGCGATGGACTGCGGTTACAGAGCAGGGAAGTGGAAGTAGGTGCAGGCCAGCGTTTATAACTGCAATTTTGACCAAATAGAGATTAAAAAAATTAATACACTTTTACTCGTATTCAATACATAGCCTAACTATTCAGGCTAACGTATATAGGGGTGATACATCCCCTTTAAATGGGGCTTTTAACCCCACAAAATCTAATGTGAAGAGACCTCTCTAGCATTCAAGGGGTTAAAAGCCCCATTGCAGCTGATTTGCTCCAGAATTACTCCAATTTCTTAGTACATCAGCATTATGAAGTGGCAATTTGCATAAATACTAATTTCATCAATTCTAAAAATAACCCTGCATTGCTAAAATGTCACCCTATCCTCCAGCAAGTTTCACAACGCACCGCAGATATTTCTAGGGGCAATACAATGTCATTTGAAAGTCACAGATATTTCTGAATATACGGATCAATTACATCTATTCTATATTTGCTTTGTGATTTTAAAAAGCAATTTTGTTGAAGATTCCTGATTCTTTAAGTTAATTTTTCTTTCAGTAGCAAGAGCTTCTGAACTTCTGCTTAATCCATTAATGTAAACAATCGACTGCATTCAATTCCTGGTTTAGTCTACTTTTCAACTTGTTTCTTTTGTAAGTTCATCTTTTGTTCCATTTTAAGCAATAATGGGGGGGAGAAAGGGGGCAGGGAGAGAGATAATGAAAAGCAGAAGAAAGAATAGAGAGAGGGAAGGGGAGAAGGGGAGAGACAAAGGGGTAAAAGGAAAGGAAAGAGGAGAGAAAGAGAGGGGAATGTTGGAGAGTGAAAAAGAGTCACAGAGAGCGAAAGGGGTAAGAGAAAGAGGGGTAAGAGGAAGAGGGGTAAGAGAAAGGGGTAAGAGAAAGAGGTAAAGGGGTAAGAGAAAAAGGGGTAAGAGGAAGAGGGGTAAGAGAAAAAGGTAAAGGGGTATGAGAAAGAGGGGTACGAGGAAGAGGGGTAAGAGAAAGAGGTAAAGGGGTAAGAGAAAGAGGGGTAAGATCAAGAGGGAAAGGGGTAATAGAAAGAGGGAAAGGGGTAAGAGAAAGAGGTAAAGATGTAAGAGAAAGAGGGGTAAAAGGAAGAGGGGTAAGAGAAAGAGGGAAAGGGGTAAGAGAAAGAAGTAAAGGGGTAAGAGAAAGAGGGAAAGGGGTAAGAGAAAGAGGTAAGAGAAAGAAGTAAAGGGGTAAGAAAAAGTGGGGTAAGAGGAAGAGGGTTAAGAGAAAGAGGGGTAAGAGAAAGATGTAAAGGGGTAAGAGAAAGAGGGGTAAGAGAAAGGGGGTAAGAGAAAGAGGGCTAAGAGAAAGAGGGGTAAGAGAAAGACGGGTAAGAGAAAGAGGTAAGAGAAAGAAGGGTAAGAGGAAGAGGGAAAGGGGTAAGAGGAAGAGGGGTAAGAGAAAGAGGTAAGAGAAAGAGGGGTAAGAGGAAGAGGGAAAGGGGTAAGAGGAAGAGGGGTAAGAGAAAGAGGTAAGAGAAAGAAGGGTAAGAGGAAGAGGGAAAGGGGTAAGAGGAAGAGGGGTAAGAGAAAGAGGTAAGAGAAAGAGGGGTAAGAGGAAGAGGGGTAAGAGAAAGAGGGGTAAGAGGAAGAGGGGTAAGAGAAAGAGGGGTAAGAGGAAGAGGGAAAGGGGTAAGAGGAAGAGGGTTAAGAGAAAGAGGTAAGAGAAAGAGGGGTAAGAGGAAGAGGGAAAGGGGTAAGAGGAAGAGGGGTAAGAGAAAGAGGGGTAAGAGGAAGAGGGAAAGGGGTAAGAGGAAGAGGGGTAAGAGGAAGAGGGGTAAGAGAAAGAGGGGTAAGAGGAAGAGGGAAAGGGGTAAGAGGAAGAGGGTTAAGAGAAAGAGGTAAGAGAAAGAGGGGTAAGAGGAAGAGGGAAAGGGGTAAGAGGAAGAGGGGTAAGAGAAAGAGGGGTAAGAGGAAGAGGGAAAGGGGTAAGAGGAAGAGGGGTAAGAGGAAGAGGGGTAAGAGAAAGAGGGGTAAGAGGAAGAGGGAAAGGGGTAAGAGGAAGAGGGGTAAGAGGAAGAGGTAAGAGAAAGAGGGGTAAGAGGAAGAGGGAAAGGGGTAAGAGGAAGAGGGTTAAGAGAAAGAGGTAAGAGAAAGAGGGGTAAGAGGAAGAGGGAAAGGGGTAAGAGGAAGAGGGGTAAGAGAAAGAGGGGTAAGAGAAAGAGGGGTAAGAGGAAGAGGGAAAGGGGTAAGAGGAAGAGGGGTAAGAGAAAGAGGGGTAAGAGGAAGAGGGGTAAGAGAAAGAGGGGTAAGAGGAAGAGGGAAAGGGGTAAGAGGAAGAGGGTTAAGAGAAAGAGGTAAGAGAAAGAGGGGTAAGAGGAAGAGGGAAAGGGGTAAGAGGAAGAGGGGTAAGAGAAAGAGGGTTAAGAGGAAGAGGGAAAGGGGTAAGAGGAAGAGGGGTAAGAGGAAGAGGGGTAAGAGAAAGAGGGGTAAGAGGAAGAGGGAAAGGGGTAAGAGGAAGAGGGGTAAGAGGAAGAGGTAAGAGAAAGAGGGGTAAGAGGAAGAGGGAAAGGGGTAAGAGGAAGAGGGTTAAGAGAAAGAGGTAAGAGAAAGAGGGGTAAGAGGAAGAGGGAAAGGGGTAAGAGGAAGAGGTGTAAGAGAAAGAGGGGTAAGAGGAAGAGGGGTAAGAGAAAGAGGGGTAAGAGGAAGAGGGAAAGGGGTAAGAGGAATAGGGGTAAGAGGAAGAGGTAAGAGAAAGAGGGGTAAGAGGAAGAGGGAAAGGGGTAAGAGGAAGAGGGTTAAGAGAAAGAGGTAAGAGAAAGAGGGGTAAGAGGAAGAGGGAAAGGGGTAAGAGGAAGAGGGGTAAGAGAAAGAGGTAAGAGAAAGAGGGGTAAGAGGAAGAGGGAAAGGGGTAAGAGGAAGAGGGAAAGGGGTAAGAGGAAGAGGGGTAAGAGAAAGAGGTAAGAGAAAGAGGGTAAGAGGAAGAGGGAAAGGGGTAAGAGGAAGAGGGGTAAGAGAAAGAGGTAAGAGAAAGAGGGGTAAGAGGAAGAGGGAAAGGGGTAAGAGGAAGAGGGGTAAGAGAAAGAGGGGTAAGAGGAAGAGGGGTAAGAGAAAGAGGGGTAAGAGGAAGAGGGAAAGGGGTAAGAGGAAGAGGGTTAAGAGAAAGAGGTAAGAGAAAGAGGGGTAAGAGGAAGAGGGAAAGGGGTAAGAGGAAGAGGGGTAAGAGAAAGAGGTAAGAGAAAGAGGGGTAAGAGGAAGAGGGAAAGGGGTAAGAGGAAGAGGGGTAAGAGAAAGAGGGGTAAGAGGAAGAGGGGTAAGAGAAAGAGGGGTAAGAGGAAGAGGGAAAGGGGTAAGAGGAAGAGGGGTAAGAGAAAGAGGGGTAAGAGGAAGAGGGAAAGGGGTAAGAGGAAGAGGGTTAAGAGAAAGAGGTAAGAGAAAGAGGGGTAAGAGGAAGAGGGAAAGGGGTAAGAGGAAGAGGGGTAAGAGAAAGAGGTAAGAGAAAGAGGGGTAAGAGGAAGAGGGAAAGGGGTAAGAGGAAGAGGGGTAAGAGAAAGAGGTAAGAGGAAGAGGGGTAAGAGGAAGATGTAAAGGGGTAAGAGAAAGATATAAAGGGGTAAGAGAAAGAGGGGTAAGAGGAAGAGGGGTAAGAGGAAGAGGGAAAGGGGGAGCAGGGATAGAGAAAATGAGAAATGGGGAGGGTGGAAATGATAGACAAGGATTGGGAAGATTGGAAAGGAAAGAAAGAAGGGGATAAACAGAGAGGAAGGAGATAAGTGAGAGCACCTAGAAAAGAAAATGGGGGAACAGATAGAATGGAAAGGGGGGGGGATACAGGGAGAGAGGGGGGAGCTACAGAGAGAAAGAAAGAGGGGGAGAGAGAAGATGAGAGGAAAAGGAGAGAGAGAGAGAGAGAGAGAGAGACAGGAAAATAGAGAGGAGGAGAGTGAGACAGAGATATAAAAAAGAGAGGTGAATAGAGAGACAGAGACAGAGAGAGAGAGGAAATATAGAGACAGACAGAGGTGCTGATACAGAGGTGCAATGAGACCGGTATAGTTTGTGGTTATGCAGATACGTGTTCTACTTAGGAAATGAACTGCTCAGATCCCGCGCTCCTGCCATTTCTAGACACAAGGGAATGATATGACAATAGCATTAATGCAAATTAATTGTCCTGCCACTTGCCCTAACCCTCCGCACAGTGAAGACTACAGAAGTAACTACCAGATTAATAACGTGGGTGACTGAGCTGGAGGATTGTATAGCGTCTGTGATGGAGCACACGTATCATTCACTATTAATGACTGATCCCAGCATGTGATGTGAGCAAGGGAGAAAGTAACACTGCTACTCTACTTAAAGGCACGACACATCCAATTTCACATATCATTGCTACATTTCTAATACACCGAACAGGAGAGAGATTCATTTACATTTCTCTAATAAACTAACCCTTGGGTACCAGATATGTCTGTTAATAGATGTGCCACCTGCTGTGTGGTGTGGTAGGGAGGCTGGTGTACTAAGAAGAAATGGGGGAGATGCGGTAAGGGTTAATGCTACTGTGATGTGTGTCTGTAGATGTGTGGCGATAGAGACCCACTTCACCATAGGCACGAGGAATTGGGGAAACAAGGGGGGGGGGCTGTGAGTCCATTCTGATGTGAAGGTGTCGCTGTGCTGGGGAAGACAGGGGAGAGCAGGGAGACTTCATCACACAGAACAGCAGTTCTCTCTGAACCCTTTGAGTGCCAGTGGTGAAAGCAACATATTGCAAAGCAATACATTGAATACCTCTCTAGCATCCAAGAGGTTAAGTATATATATATATATATATATATACTTGTTGAAGAGCACGTTACACGGGCCACAGTGCCACTGCCAGCAGGTTGCAGGGCAGTCATGTACAGTAGAGACTGCCCGCGCCGCTGCTGATACAGAGCGTCCCACTCTGTATCAGTCTCGTCATGGGCAGTCTCTACCGTGCATGACTGTGTCGTTACACACGTTTTATCGAATTGTTATATAGTGTATATATATATATATATATATATATATATATATATATATATAGAGAGAGAGAGATAGGAGATAGATAGATAGATAGATAGATAGATAGATAGATAGATAGATATTCAAGCATACTCAGACAGATAGATAGATAGATATGATATAGTCAGATAGATAGATAGATAGATAGATAGATAGATAGATAGATAGATAGATAGATATGGATAGATAGATAGATAGATAGATAGATAGATAGATAGATAGATGATAGATAGATAGATATTCAAGCATACTCAGCCTGGAGATGCTCCCAGCATTGTAAGAAAATGCACACAAAGTTGAAATGAAGGAAAGGGTTAATTTATTGCCTCCATATCTACGAAGCACATCGTTCCACATAGGACCTTCCTCAGGACAAAATGCTCTGAGAAAGGTCTTGTGTGAACCAAAGGCAATTGGTAGACATGGATGCAATAAATGAACCCTTTTCTTCACTTCAACTTTGTGTGCTGTTTCTTACCACAATGGGAGCATCTCCAGGCTGAGTATACTTAAATATTTACATTTTGATGGGACGTGCACCAATTCATGTTTATATTGGTAATGTGTTAGTGATTGTCTCTGTCTTGGTGCATAAACATAGACAGATAAAGCTGCAGCCATTGTCAATCTAGCAAGTTGAGGGTATCGACCATAATCTGCCACACTGGTTCATCATGGGTTGATATTTGACATTACCAGGGACAAGACAAGAATCCAGAATTGCACCGTTTGGCCTAACGAATAAGGCCCTTAGTGCATAGGCCCACAGAATAACTTATAAAAATATATATATTAAGAAGAAGCACACTGAAAATGATATAGTCACGATGTCAGCCCATAAAAATATAAAATATGAGGTGCACTCTATCTCTCTAAGTTAATATAACCAAAACCAGAAAAGAAGCAACAGAAGAGAGATAATAAATGAGGCACTGGACTGATGGACAATTATACCAAACAAAATTGTATTCTAAAATTACAAAGAAAACATATTTAATTAGGTCAAAATCCAATAATGAACCACATAAATAAATCTACAGTAGTGCAAAGATAATCCATGTCCCCCAGTCCCGCCCCCATTCCCAAAAAAGCCTAACACACACCCTCCCAGGCAGAGAATAAATACTAATAATAAAAAAGTCAAAAAAACTGGCGCCAGCAATAAATGGAACAGAAAAATAAAAATACAAAATAAGTTCCATAAATGAATGAGTGTCACTCAAAACTAAAGATGAGGGGACAAATATTCTTCTATCTGTAATATATCCATATGTATTCTTCATCAATTCACGATGGACGATCTTTCAATATGACATCCGATACACATACATGGATAATGATGAGACATGAATGAATATGGAGATGAAAGACAAATGTACGATAATTTTGACAGATGGAAATGTACTCATGTATTCAATGATACAACTGAGTCTGGTATATCTGAGATATATTATATATATATTAGTGGTGGGCAAACATATAAGGGTATTACTTCTCACACATCTTCACCCAATACATGGGCTTGTGCAACAAACAGCCTCCAACCACCTTTCTTAAGCTGCCACTCACAGGTTGTATATCCAGTTGAAATCCAGTATAACGTGTCTTTACTTCAACATGTCACGATCTTCATAACTTCTCCATCCATAAAAAAGTAACATGGCGCAACATCAATATTGACTTTCTATCTCAACTTTGGCTGTAAAGTTGCACAGTGTCTCACAGCAACCCCTTCAAGTATGGACCACCACCATCTTAAACTCAGGCTGCCCAAGACAGAACTTGTATTTTCTCATAAACCCTGCATCTATCCTCTTTCTCCAGTTGACAATTCTACCATTCAAGCTATAACCAAAGAACAATATAAATTCTACCTTGACATTCTCCTACAATATCCAAGGTGTCAACAGAGCCTGCTGCTTCTTCCTGACAAAACGAATGCCAATGTATGGCCCTTCCGCTTACATACATAAAATGCTCAAACTCTCACTCAGTTCCTCATTCTCTGTAGACTAGATTATTTCAACATTTTACTCTCTGGTCTTTCTGCCTCTGATCTTTCCCTACTTCAGTCCGTTTTTAAAGGGATGGTAATAGTTCTTTTATCTTTATTTTATTTTGTAGACATTAAAAAAACATGAAGAACGATATAAGTCTTATCTCTCAAACCTTTATGGTTCGAGAGATATTCACAAGCAAAGTTTCCCCCTCCCGCCCCTTTTACCTAGTGTAAGCCATCTCTTCTCAGATGTGGAATGCAGTCCATAGACCAGACAGATAACAGCAGGGGACAATCTTCTTCCTATGAGAACAATGAAAGCCCTGCCCCCCTTGATAAGTTTTTAAGGTTTTTCCCTTATCTTAATTGAAGAGTGTCCCTCTCTGCAGTCTACCTGGGCACCTCCCTTCTGCTCTGGCTGAGCAGTGTTACATCAGTAAAAGGGACAGGAGGGGGATACTTTGTCATTGAATTACTCTTGAACTACAACTCTGACAGAGTTGAAATAACACTCTCCAAAGTCCAAATACTATGACGATTAATTAGAGCTGCTTTTATTATGAAACATTACTATCACTTTAAAGGGTTCACTAACTACTAAACTGCGTGTTAATCAGATAAAAAAAGATCACTTTGCCTTTCTTGTAAAGTAGGAATTGTTGTTCTGATAAATTCACGGTAGAACTGTTGTGGACAAATGACAATGTGTGGTTGCTTTATACAAGTATTCTAGGATCTACTAAATCCCTTGCAGTCATTTTTTTTTCTCTTATTCTAAATCGATAAAAGAATTCACTTTTAAGCTGCCATAAATCTAGATATGAGATGAAAGGAACGTATACGCATAATGGAGCTTTCTGAGAGCTGAATTGAAATAACACTCTCCAAAGTCCAAATACTATGATGATTAATTAGAGCTGCTTTTATTATGAAACATTACTACCCCTTTAAAGCAGCTGTGATAATAACTACCCTTGCTCTGAGATACCTTCCCTCTCATCTGCTCCTGAAATCCCTCTCTTGGCTACCCATAATGTCTTGTATTTCATACAAAATTCCTCCTCTCCTTTAAGTCTTTCTCTTCTTCAGCCCCCACTTACATTTCTGTTCTTATTTTTCACTACACCCCTTCCAGTCACCTACATTCTTTTTAAGGGTTCCTTCTGTCTACTCCACTCCTTCATTTAACTCAGGCCACCTCTCGACTGCAATCATTTTCACAGGATGCCCCTCAACTTTGGAATTCCCTCCCTATCACCATTCACCAATCACCCACACTCATCCCTTTCAATCATCTCCTAAAAACCCACCGGTTTGAAGAGACATCTCAGTAACAATATTCCCCTTGTGCACACTGACAGTCACATTCTGCACTTCCCTTACAGAAGCCTTGTATGTGCACTTATCCTCCTCCTCCTACTACTGTCTCTCTATATTGTCACTATTACAAACTGGCTAGGGATGATGGAAAATATAGTTCTCAACAGCTGGAGGGCCACGTTTTGCCTAACACTGGTTTAGACATTTGCCCCCCCCCCCCCTTAACTCCTTATGTTCAAAAGAAAACTAGGTCAATTCTGGGGCAAACCAACTGTACAACAGGGGAGAAACAAACATTCATAAGACTTATAACCCTTTGAGTGCAAGAGGGGTACTCTTCACTAATGTCTATGGGGGCTGTAGTATGTTCAGCCCAATGAGCTTGAACTAATGTCTTGTAGCCCAGTCTCTCTAGAGGAAGCCAGTGAGGTACCAACCATTCTTACCCCCCCTCCGCCAGATCTCACTACGCAGCTTCATCTGCAGGAATACTCCCAAGGAAGCAGATCTGCTGATAGAGCATGCCTCTCTATAATTGCCCTTTAAAGGGATAGTAATGTTTCATCATTAAAGCACCTCCAATTAATCTCCGTAGTATTTGGGCCATGGAGAGACTTATTTCAGTTCTGTCAGAGTTATAGTTGAAGAGTAATTGAATGATAAAGTATCCCCCTCCCACCCCTTTATTAATGTAACACTGCTCAGCTCAGAGCAGCAAGGTGATGTTCAGGTGGATTGCATAGAGGGACAATCTTCAATTAAATAAGAGAAAAACCTGAAAAACCTGTCAATGGGTGCAGGGCTTTCATTATTCTCACAGTAAGAAGATTGTCCCTTGCTGTGAGCTCTCTGGTCTGTGGACCAGATTCCACATCTGAGGGAGGTGGCTTACACTAGGTAAAAAGTGTGGGAGGTGGAAACTTTAGCATTCAATTACTCTTGAACTACAACTCTGACAGAATTGAAATAACACTCTCCATGGCCCAAATACTATGACGATTAATTGGAGCTGTTTTTGTGAAACATTACTATACCTTTAAAAATCCCATTTAGATAAATGGGAATTCTTCTCTCTCCACTATGATAATGCTGGTCTGCCCCAGAATCACTCAAGATGGGTTATGCATTAAGGTGAGATAAAGAGTAGATAAAGAGTAGATGACTTCTCCAGTGATATCACTTCGCCAGTTCCTATGTTATTCTATGCAGCCTGCGCACTAAGATCTCCAAAGTTGGAGACATTTTAGTGCATGGGATCCATACAATAACATAGAAACTGGAGAAGTGATATCACTGGAGATGTCATCTCCATTTTATCACCTCTTTGTCATGCCTTAAGGCATCCACCCCAAGTTTTTTTTTTTTTTTTTACAATAAGGTCCTAAGAGTATGTATGGTGGATTAATTATAAACATTAAAGGAGCAGTAAACTTTTTTTATGAAAACACATATGTTATAGAACTTTTCCTGCTGAATAAAACAAGGTCACTCCCATCGCTGTCAGATGTTTTATTCAAAATTGATAGCAGTTTAAATAACCAGGAAGTGAATTTACTGTGTTTACTTCTTGATAGTTCTAACTGACAGGAAGTGATAGGCAGTTTCTATCACATTCTGTGGAGAACTGTATGTCTCTGACTTTTCTGACTTTCCTCTCCATTAAAAAAAAAACATGGATTTAAACTAATAACTCTGGAAATATAAATCTCTCAGCAGTGGGGGTACCCTTATTTTACTCAGTAGGTAAATCCCTACAATATATATTTTTTCATAAAAAAAAGTTTACTGCTCCTTTAACTTCTTTACAAAATGGTTAGTTATCAGAACTTCTATCTGCAACTATCATGAGTCCATTCTAGATTTCATCCATCTGTTTCCCCGTGTGCCTTTGTGTGACAGAATCATAGCAGCATATAAAACATTAATAGGAGCAGTAAATAGCTGTAATGTAAATGTATGTTGCGATGCTTCAATTCTCTACATTGTCAACTACCAGTTTTATTAATTCTTGCTTTTCAAGAATACAAAAAAAGGAGCAGGGAACATTGAGATAAAGCGGGAGGTTGTGACATTTCAGTAGCACAGCTAATGTATAAGAAGTGCAGGATGCGTGAGATTGTGTTTCCAAGCCATTAGTTTCATGATTAAATGCCAACGGACCATTCCCCTGGCAACTGCATAGAATAATCAAAGAGAATGACACTGTCTTCTTATTAGCAATGTTTTACAGGGTGGGATTTGGAGTTTCAAAACAGTCTCTGATGTTCCATACAGTAGGGTATCAGATTTTCGAATCACATTAAACAAAAGACTCATACAGAGGTACTGAAAAACAGCCCAGTAAGAATTATATCTAGATAATCATTACACACAAAGTGTCATTTTACTAATGGGGAATCAGTCTATAAAGCACATACATTCAAGACAAAAGTAAAACTGAAATCAGTGGAACAGTTTCCTCTACTCCCAGATGGTGGGCAGTTGGGGGCAGGTTATGGCCTGTGCTGCGGCTACAGGACCTGGGGTGCCTCATTGGGGGTTTGTGGGGGCAGCTCGTAGCTTAAATAGGGCAATACCATAAATAAAATGTGTGACCTCTTTATTTGCCAGCCAAGCCCGCGTCACAGTATTTATTTGTCTTTTGTCATGTTTAATAGGGTAACCATGTGTCCCAGATTTCCCAAGACAGTCCCTGATTTTAAATGTGTGTCCCATATTCCAGGCAGCCCCCTTTCTGGGACAATACAAAGTCCCAGAATGAAGACTCCGGAGTTCTGGAAGGAGAACTTTGCATTGTCTACTGTAATAGAAAGTGATGTCTCAGCAGGACCACAATAAAATGGCTTCCTGACAAGGCTCTAAACACTAGAGAGAACTGAGCCTTGATCCTGACATCAAACAGGACCTGCAGTGAAATTGTGTTGCAGTGTAATGCTAGTCTAAAGCTTTGGGAGTGATGTACATTGTCTTGTAGCCCACCACAGGCATTACTTTCTGTCACAGCAATCGATAGGCAGTTCTCCCTCTCGTGTTTAAAACTCTGAGATTCGCCAGAGGAGGAACAGGTTGCCCACTGATCTCTAGTAATGTTTAGTGACCCCCTCCCGCATATCTAAACTAGAGCTGCGTACAAATACTCTGCTGCTCTCGTCACACCAGTGTCCCTGAATGGCAGAATGGAAATGTGGTAATGTTTAACCCTTTGAATGCCAAAGGGGTATGCAACGCATTGCAAAGCAATGTGTTGCACACCCCGCTGGCACTCAAAGGGTTAAGGATACATGGGAATGGTAGGGAAGTGGGCAATGGAGAGGTTAGAGTGATGTTGGGGTAGGGCAGAGCTTTCCAAACTTTCCTGGTTGGTGACACACTTTTTAGACATGCATCATTTCGTGACACAGTAATTCAGTTTTGCTAGCAAACCGGAGGTTAAACTAATAATCCCTTATAAGAGATACGGACACAAACATAAATTGTAATAAGAAGATGTATGGGGACACAACATATGTCATGAAAACCTTTCATTCATACTGTGGAAGGCATTAAGCATGTTGTGTGGTTTATAAAAGGGCGACATGAGAATGTTGCTCTACATATAAGTGCAAGATTCTCATGTCGCATTATTAAATAGACGGCGCATAACTGATTTTAGAAGTGCTGTCCGTCTTTCCCGTCTCAGGGGCAGCAGCCATGTGACAGGCAGCCTCAGCGCACAGGGACACTCCAGCCTGGCAGCCCAAAGAGAGGGCAGAGGTATAGAGGAGGTAGCATCTCAAATGATTTTAACAGCTGAACCTCCAAAAGATTTGTAACAACTGGAGTGCCTCCGTGTGCTGCATACATATTATGTATGCAGCACACGGAGGCACTCCAGCTGTTACAGATCTTGTGTGGCGCTCCAGCTGTATGCAGCACACGGAGGCAATCTCCAGCTGTGTAAATGCGGCCATTAAGTGTTTTATCTCAGCTCCCAGTGTAGGTTGTGCTTGGGATGAATGACAATCTTGCGCTGTGTAAACGGCACCTTTGCTTGCGACACACCTACACACTGCAGCTAACACACTAACGTGTCGCGACACACAGTTTGGAAAGCACTGGGGTAGGATATAGGGCATTGCAGGTCTAATCAAAGAGAAATTACATTGTCTTCTACATATCAATGTATTACAGTCTCTGATGTTTCATACAGGAGGGTATAAGGTTTTTGAGTCACGTTAAACAAAAGACTAAAACAGAGGTACTAAAAAACAACCCAGAAATAATGATGTCCATACTTGGAAACTCTCTGGATCTGCACTGGAGACTCCTTTGCTAAAGTGAATTATCTGGTCTCTGGGGACAGAGGCTGATTCACCAGTGGTGGTGAGTTTTTTTATGAAACTCTGCCCACTTCTCCTCCTTCCCACCCTGTTCCTCCTGCTGCCTACCCACTTCTCCTCCTTCCCACCCTGTTCCTCCTGCTGCCTACCCACTTCTCCTCCTTCCCACCCTGTTCCTCCTGCTGCCTACCCACTTCTCCTACTTCCCACCCTGTTCCTCCCGCTTCCTGCCCACTTCTCCTACTTCCCACCCTGTTCCTCCCACTTCCTGACCACTTCTCCTACTTCCCACACTCTTCCTCCCACTTCCTGCCAGCTTCTTCTCCTTCCCACCCTGATCCTCCAACTTCCTGCCCACTTATCATCCTTCGCACCCTGTTCCTCCCACTTACTGCCCACTTCTCCTCCTTCCCACCCTGTTCATCCCACTTCCTGTCAACTTCTCCATCTTCCCACCCTGTTCCTCCATCTTTCCGCCCACTTCTCCTCCTTTACACCCTGTTCTGCCCATTTCCCCCCACTTCCCCACAGTTTATGACAAGGTTTTTTAAGCTTTGCCCCACCTACGTTTAAGCCCCCCACTTTGTTATGCAAGCATCATTTATGTCACCCAGACCAACCTCTTGAGCCCTCTCTGGGGAAACAAGAAGAAAAAATTGCCAGGTATGATTATAACTCGATAATCAGAAAACACAAAAGGTCATTATATTAAGTGAAAATGAGTCTATAAAATGTACCAGTTTATGACAAAAGGAAACTTGTAAGTAAATTTAAATCAATGGAACATATGGAGCAGCTGGTTTTCCACAAAATTGCTCCAACCTCGTTTATCCTAGATATGAAAGTATGTGTCTGGGTCCTGATTAGGAGTGTAGTTACAGGATGCAATTGTGCTGGGGCTTAGAATCCAAGGGGCCCCATATGCCCCAGATTATATTAGATAATAGTTCAACTTATGTGTAAACATTGTTTTGTTAGCGAGCCAAAGACACTTTGCACCCAGGCCCTCCTATGACTACTAATGCCACTGGACCTGATGATATAGTGGTTCGGTGCCAAATGTCATCAATTCTACACCCAAGAGCCTTCTTAAATAAGAAAATATTGAAACACTTAATCACATGTAATTATGTTGTTCATATGTTAGGCTAAAAAGTTCTACACTAAAGATCAGGCAACAAGTGACTATGGTTATCCGTGAGGTGATGGACAGGATTGGATTTGCATCCCAGGAGCCCCTAGGCAAGACTCCACGCAGGAACAAACCCCCAGTCCTCACAGGACCCCACTCCCAGTCCCATCCACTATTTCCAGGCACAGAAAATACCCTTGGCCTATAATAAGGAAAGCCCTCAAAAAGGCTTTAACCCTTTGGTTGCTAGAGAGATTTCCAATGCATTGCGAGATGTGGCAGAGATGTTGAGATTGCTCTGGCCACACCCACAATTCAGAATGTGGGTGGGGCCAGCACAGCTGTGGTACCTCTCAAAATGTGGAGCTGTAGGCAGTTGCCTACTCAGCCTATTGGGAAACCCGGCCCTGAGGATGGAAAAACACTTGTCCCAATATTACATGTTACACATTAGAAAACTGGAAGGAAATCACTGCTTAATATAAACAAACAATGATAAGTACCAGCACTGTTGGAATTCACCCAGCAGTTATGTAGAATCTCAGTTCAAGAATTACAAAGCATTTCACAATATTAACACAGGTGACAGTAACATTAAATCAACAAAATACAAAGCAAGAAGGAGGGAGGAATCCAAACAAAGCATTACCACATTATACTTTGTTGAGAAGCTGTTTAAATCCTTATTGTACATATATCCTATTTACCAAGCCCAGAACAATATGTATTATTGAGAGATTTTGCAAATCCTGTCAAATACATGTACAGACAAAAATAAAGCTGAAGCCATTGTCAATCCACTGCAGGATGATGTCCTCCACAACAAGCCAACTTGAGGGTATGGACTGTAATCTGCCGTGATGGTCCAGTGGGGATGGGCAGGTATCTGACACTGCTGGGGACTAGAACCTGAAACCCTGACGTTTTCTGGACAGATTCTACAGATTCCACTAATAGAGGGTAAGTGTGTGTGTGTGTGACAGAGAGAGATAGAGAGAGAGAGTGTGTGTGTGTGTGTGTGTGTGTGTGTGAGTGACAAAGAGATATAGAGAGAGAGTGTATTTGTGTGTGTGGGAGACAAAGAGAGATAGAGAGCGTATGTGTGTGTGTGTGTGTATGAGACAGAGAGAGATAGAGAGAGTGTGTATGTGAGTGTATATGAGACAGAGAGAGAGAGAGAGAGTGTATGTGTGTGTGTGGGAGATAAAGAGAGATAGAGAGAGTGTGTGTGTGTGTGTGAGAGAGAGAGAGCGAGACAGAGAGAGAGAGTGTGTATGTATGAGACAGAGTGTGTGTGTATGAGACAGAGTGTGTGTGGGTGTGTGTATGAGACAGAGAGAGAGTGTGTGGGTGTGTGTATGAAACAGAGAGAGAGAGAGTGTGTGTGTGTTTGAGACAGAGAGACAGTGAGTGTGTGTGTGTTTGAGACAGAGAGAGTGAGTGTGTGTGTATTTTAAACAAAGATTAATGTGAGTATTATTGCTGTGGAGCAATGTGATACACTTACAGTCGCATACCTTTAGGGGTTGCAGGGGTCGTACCTGCGACCAGGCCTGTCACTCCAGGGGTCTGGCCGTCCCCTGCGACCCCCTCAGGGGGGGTATACAATTGACCCTGATGAGCCAGGACTGTTGAAGACTATTGATTGTTGCAAAAAAGTGTAACCTAGCGGCAAACAGAGATCACTAAGCAGCTGCAGACACAACGCAAGCACTTTCTGGATAGATAGGCTGTATGAAAGACGACTACCTAAGTAAGACAATCTGTTACACAAATTAAGAGCCACTTATTCCTGAAGTATAGGTCCCCTATAATTCTCTGTCTTTTGTAAATGTTTTCCGTGACGCAGATTACTAATTGCAGGCAAGATCCAATACTGAGCTTTAGTGCCTGTTTAATACATTTTAGCATCCAGTTGACTAAAGTCAGATGTCTAGGCTGTTTAATTTAGCATGAGCAGGATTTTGCCTGAAAAGGCTAATTTGTGAAAGCAATTTAGGACGGTGAATACAAGTGCATATGTTATCATGCACAGATGAACAAAGCTGTTATGTTGGCACTATTTGGTCCAACTACTGTTAAGATAATGAACACTTGACCTTGATATTTGTTGCGGGAAGTTTAATGAGGTTACATTCACTCATATGGAACAGCTTAAGCAAGATGTGTCTCTGTAGCTATTTGTTGGACCACAACTCCCATCTTGCTCAGCCAGCCAACAATAGCTGGAAATTTGAGCATGATGGAACCTGGGGTCCAACAATAGTTGGAAATTTGAGCATGATGGAACCTGGGGTCCAACAATAGCTGAAAATTTAAAGCTTGCTGGGTACTGATACATTGTAATGTGAGATGCTCATGGCTTTGATTTCATAACACTTTTAACCCTTTCCGTGCCAGAGAGATTTGCAAAGCAATGCGTTGCTTAGCCCTCTGGTGCCGAAAGGGTTATTAAATAAAGTAATAAACTTTTTTTTTAATAACAAAAAAAATATGATAGTTTTTTTTCTGTTAAATAAAGACGGGTTAACCCTTTGAGTGCCAGAGGGGTCCGCAACGCATTGGGAAGCAATGCGTTACGTACCTCTCTGGCACTCAAAGGAAAAGGGATAGTAATACTTAAGTATTACTAATCCCTATAGTAAAGCCCTACTAAAAAAAAATGTATTGCTCACAGTGTCACCTCTCAAACCTTTATGGTTTGAGAGATGAAAGTTTCTAAAGTTGCCCTCTCCCTCCCCCTTCCCCGTAGTCAGCATTCTAGCTGACTGCAGGGAAGAGTCGTACGACATTCAGGCGGCTCTCCAGCACAGCCTGATCGCGTTACTAAAAAAGAAAAACTTCACTGAAATGGTCTTCTACGTGTGCTTGGTTTGCAAGCACACGTAGAAGACCGTTTTAGTGAAAGTTTTTTTTTTAGTTAACGTGATCTCGGCTCTGCTGCAGAGCCGCCTGATGATCTATGACTGGATTTCCCTTCAGTCAGCTACAAAGCTGACTTTGGGGAACGGGGAGGGAGAGGGCAACTTTAGAAGCGATCATC
Source organism: Rhinophrynus dorsalis (assembly GCA_037306005.1). Taxonomy (NCBI): domain Eukaryota; kingdom Metazoa; phylum Chordata; class Amphibia; order Anura; family Rhinophrynidae; genus Rhinophrynus; species Rhinophrynus dorsalis. The sequence goes on from CM074723.1 coordinate 459,462,430, forward strand.
TCTCAAACCATAAAAGTTTGAGAGATGACACTGGGGCAATACGGTTTTTTTTAGTAGGGCTTTAATATAGGGATTAGTAATACTTAAGTATTACTATCCCTTTAATGTCAGCAATTTATACTCCTGCCTCCATACCATGTACATGGAAATCATACCTGGGAACTTTTTCTTCTAGAGTTTTTAGAGGGGTCTCATGTGGTGCCACTGGGGGATGTAAATGACCGAATTAATATCATAAAGGGGAGGGGGCTTAACCACAGATGGGTGGGGCTTAATATAATGTGTCATAAAGTGGGTGGGAAGGAGAAGAAATGGAAGGAACAGGGTGGGAAGAAGGAGAAGTAGGCGGGACGTGAGAGAAACAAGGTGGGAAGGAGGAGAAGTAGGCGGGACATGGGAGAAACAAGGTGGGAAGGAGGAGAAGTAGGCAGAGTTTCACAAGAAACTCCCCACCATGGAGATGCAGCCTTTGTCCCCAGAGATCAGATAATTCACTGCAAAAACCAGAGTCTACGGAGCAAATCCAGAGAATTCCCAGGTCGGATGTAAATACTATATACTAATGCCATTTCCTCTACGCATTATTTAGTACACTGAATAAAACAAGGCGTAGAGGAAAGGACCACACAAAACTCCCACACCACTGTACTCTGCTTGGTACAAGCGACATTAAGGGGAGGAATTTGGGCGTAGGTAGCTTAGTACATTGAAGTTAGATGGTGTCTCATTTGGCCTGGAATTAACATTGAACATTCACCCGGTTACAGTGTCATCACTCAGCTGCCCTGTGTTTGTCATCAAATATAATAAAAGAAAGATACAATTGTCTTAGAGTTTAGAGAAGTCAGTGAGACATTCTCAGATACTGAAGAAAAACATCTTTTCACAATTTGTATGATGATAAACACAGGCTGAGTATACAAAGGGGAGACACGCAGTATGTACACACAGCTACAGTGAGCAAACACTAGAGACAGAAAAGACTGTGTATAGTACGGATGAGAGAAGGGAGATACCGCACAAGCATGGAGCTACAGTACATTAACCATCTGCATGCCAGAGAGGTTCGCGATCAAAAGCACTGCAGACACCTCTGACACTCAAGGGGTTGAGGGGCAGTAAATTCTAATTATGAAAATAAACATGTTGATGGCTTTTTCCTGTTGAGCATAACAAGATTACTCACTAGGATGACCACACATTCCAGTCTGAGCTTCAATAACTAAATAATAAAATAACTCTCAAAAGTGGAACAACTCTCACAAGTGGGAGTACCATTGTTTTACTCAGGAGGATAAACCCTATATGCATTTTTCTGGTGGTTTGAGTTCAGGACATTTACTGCCAGGTGGCTCTGTTGCTAAAGCAATTCATGGACACTTGTGTCTGCTCCACTCAGACTTGTAAATTCTCAAAAACAAAATGCACGTTTGCTCTGTAATAAAGTGTCACTGACTCCCCAGCTGTGGCACTATCGTTGTTCTACTCAGCAGAAAATGACCTACAATATCAATCAGGGCTGCCATCTGAAATCTTGGGGACCAGTACAAACATGAAGTCAGGTCCCTCACAACCCACGCAATTGCACTGCAACTTGGGATTATATGTAAATATGAAGCCAGTGGAACTGCTTCACTATGTTGTGTGATATAAAATGGAGGACAGAATGGCAGAAGTGTGGTCCAGATCTCTGCAACGATACCTACACAATATACATAAAAAGAGGGGGCAGATGCACTATGGTGTGATAGAGGGGGATAAATGGGTGATAAAGTGTTCTAAACTCTCCAAGTCTTTTGGTATTCTATGGAGTCAAGGCACTAAGATTTCTCCAACTTTAGAGATCTTAGTGAAGTGGCTCCATAGAATAACATAGGAACTGGGGAAGCGATATCACTGGAGAAGGGTCCTGTTTGACAGCCTCCCACATCTTGGGGACTGAAGGGCCTCTGTGTCTAATTGGGGAGGTACCCCCTTGGCTGTGTCCTATAGACAGGTACTGCCTGAGATTGCTCGATGTCAGCCCTGATATAAATATTTTCAAAATAAGGGTTTAAGGTAGAACCATCGCTTTGTAACAAACAAGTGATTTTGAAAGCACTTTAAAGAGCAATTATATTGTATGTATCTTTATTTATATAGCGCCATACATGTACACAGTGCTTAGCAAAATTTTAAATAATTTAGTACAAAACTACAGAACTGGGTTAAGAGCATTAAGCTTAAGTGGCATCATTGCATTATTTATGGGGGAACATGCAGCAAGGGAATCATAGACTGGAAAAGGGACCCTGCCCCAAGGAGCTTACACTCTAATTAGAATTCATGATGACAGAGACAGTAGGAGGAGGATTATAAGTGCAAGTACAATGTGTGGTGAAAGACGTGCAGAAGGATTCTGGTGTGACTGTCTGTGCAAGAGGAGGATATTGCTATTGAGATGCCTACCTGAGCAAGTGGGTTTTGAGGAGATGTTTTAAAGTTATGAGTGAGGATGATTGGTGAATGGTGATGGGGAGGGCATTCCAGAGTTGAGGGGCAGCCAATGAGAAAGCTTGTAGTCGAGAGATGGCTCAAGTTGTGTAGGGAGAGGACAGGAAGAACCCTTGAGAAGACCGTAGGGGACAAGAAGGGGAGTAGCGGGAGATAAAAGCAGAAATGTAAGAGGGTGCTGAAGAACAGAGACTTACAGGAGAGGAGGAGAATCTTGTAAGAAATATGATACTTTATAGGTAGCCAATTGAGGGGTTTCAGGAGGAGATGAGAGGGAAGGTATCTGGGAGCAAATGTGGTGATTCTTGCGGCTGAATTGATAACAGATTGAAGTGGAGAGAGATGAGAAGCAGGAAGACCAGAGAGAAGAATGTTGCAGTAGTCAAGTCTAGAGAGAATGTGGGCCTGAGAGAGTGTTTTTGCCGTTGACATGCAGAGGAAAGAACTTATTTTTACAAAATTTTTTATGAAGAAGTGGCATGTTCTAGTGACAGCTTGGATATGGTGGGAGAAGGTTAATTTAAAATCAAGTATGACCCCTAGACAGAGTGCTTTGGATACCGAGTGTATAGCACAGTTTTCTATTGTGATGGAGAAGGGGGTTGGTGGATGGATTTTAGGAGGGAACACCACCAGCTCTGTCTTAACCATATTAAGTTTAATATGGCAGTGGGCCATCCATGATGAAATAGCTGGGAGACATTGAGTGATTTGAGACTGCACAGTTGGAGTGAGGTCAGGGAAAGAGATATAGATTAGTGTGTCATCCACATACAGATGGTAATGAAATCAAAGAGATGAGATGAAGTCACCAAGTGAGAGAGTGTAGAGGGAAAAGAGGAGTGGTCCCAGGACTGATCCCTGAGGTACACATACTGAGAGGTCACGGGGAGATGAGAAAGCTTTAGCAAAGGAAACACTGAAAGTACTTTTAGAGAGATAGGAGGAAATCTATTCTAGATGTGTGTCACAGATGTCAAGGGTGTGCAGTGAGTCCAGTAGGAGTGCATGCTCAACAGTGTCAAAAGCAGCAGATAGATCTAGTAGGATTAGTATATTGAATTGTCCTTTGTCCCTTGCTATGTGTAGGTATTAGTAATTTTTGTTAGGGCTGTCTCAGTGGAATAGTTAGAAAGGAAACCTGACTGTAATGGGTCAATAAGAGAGTTTGTATTGAGAAAAGAGGATAAGCGAGAGAATACAAGGAGTTCCAAGATCTTAGATGTAAAGGGGAGGAGTGAAACTGGGCGGTAATTTGAAAGACAGGTGGGGTCGAGTGAGGGTTTTTTGAGTATAGGTCTGACCATTGCATGTTTGAACGAGGATGGAAAAGTTCCGGTAGAAAGAGAGGAGTTAAAGATATTAGTAAGGCTGGGAGCAAGAGTAGTTGCAAGTGCCTTAACCAGGTGAGAAGGCATGGGATCCGAGGGGCAGGTAGTGGGTGGAAAGGAGGATAGTAAAAGAGATACCTCCTGCACTGTTATAGGGGAGAACGAGCTGAGGGTTGCTCGGGGTGGACTAGGAATCAGAGGCATAGAAGGAGAGGATGTAGAGGGTATAGATTGTTGGATGGACTGTTCCTTATTTTTGAAGAAGTCAGCAAAGTCCTGTGGAGTATTGGAGAAGGAGGAGCAGTTCAAGGTTGGGGGTTTGAGAAGAGAATCAAAGATTTTGAAGAGGTCACGTGGGTTAGATGTGTGTGTAGTGATGAGGTTAGAAAAGTATTTCTGTTTAGTCTGGGTGAGAGCTGTGTTAAAACAGGATAACATGAATTTATAATGGTGGAAGTCGGCAACAGAATGAGACTTTCGCCAGAAATGTTCTGCAGCTCGACAACAGGTGCGTAGCATGCGGGTTGTTGAATTTAGCCAGGGTCTGGGATTCCTGGGGCAGGAGTGTTGACTTCGTAGGGGAGCACGCAGGTCCAAGGAGGACATTAATAAGGTGTTATATCCGTGTACCAGAATGTCTGTGTTAGTATTCATATCCTTATTTAGTTAAAGCAATATTTTATGATATAGTTAGCTTTATTTAATTGTCAGTTAGTACTAATCAGGCAGACACTGGCAGGCACAGCCACAGAGCTCCCCATCCCAGCTGCCACTTCCTACCAGGAATGACTGACTCATACGCATTGACCAACAACTAAATAAATCTAAATATCTCATAAACTATTGTACGAAACAAAAAATGATTAAGTTAAGTATAGATGCTTTTGAAAGCTCTTTCAAAATCACCCATTCATCAGAAAGTGACAGTTCCACTTTAATGCCTCATTAACCATTTGAGTGCCAGATGGGTATGCAAATGCGTTGCATACCCCTCTGCACTCAAAGAGTTAAAAGACACGTAATGTTGCCATACGACTTGCTGTTAAGCGAAAACTAACGCCTAAAAATAAAATTGGGTTATATAATTTTAAATATCGTGTTCTTTCAGCTGGCATCTGTACCATGCAGTTATTTTATATTAGATCCCTAAAATCTGATCCTAAACTTGCATTTTAATGCATGTGTAGATTATCCTATATATACACAGTCTACTAAATTGTTTATGAATAGCTAAAACCACTAATCTATTGAGATTCGTTCTTCTATTCAGAAAGGCTGTTTCCATTATCAGGAGCATTTGCAGACAATAAGAAACTATAAACTTCAGCAATAGCTATTGTAATGGAAGCCCTAGAGCCTTGGAAAAGTCAGAAATGGGCATTTTACACTTTCTTTATTTTTCATAGTTCAGGTTCTCAGACTGTTCAGTGAAGAACTACAGGGGGGTTACATGATTAACACGGGTAATAGTAGACAGTGAAACAAGGCTGGGGTAATAGGCTATAGGCTGAATATATTAAAACGATTTCATACTAAACCATGCTCTGGATTTTTGGGTGGATCCTTTTTTAATCCCTTAAGGACCCATGACTTGCCAGGACCATCACGGCTGTCCTGCACTTAAGGACAAGTGACGTTCCTGGCACGTCATGGAATTCAGGGCCCTATGCGTGTCTGCACTCCATTCGGGGAGCCCTGAATCCAACCGGGAAAAGAATTCAGCTCCATGGTCCTTAAGTGTCAGCCGTGCGGCCGTGCGACTGCTCCCTAAGGGGTTAACATTATCTGTGAAGCAAAGTTCAGAGACTTCTCTGCTATTTAACCCCTTGAGTGCCAGAGGTATATGCAATGCATTGGCATTCATGGGGATAAGGCAGGCTTTTCAAACATGTGACCCACGAACAGAAAATATGTGGCCCCCAGGCCGAATGTTGCCCTCACGTGGGCAGTGTTAGTCCATAGACAGAAACTTATGAGCCCTACAGCCCAGCATCAAAGAGTTAAAGCCACGTTTAGATCAATTAGGTTTTTTTTATCAATAGATAAGTGCCCTTGCCAGATAAGTTCTCACACATATCTTAATACTACTAGAGAACTTGAAATTAACCCATCAGCCAATAATTTGACCATAAAGGGTAATGTCACAATCCACAACATGAAGTCCGAGGGCATACTTCCATGGGCTGACTGCTACAGGAATTACGACACTCACAACCCTTTAAAAAAGAAGAAAACATTTCCTTATACAAATATATCGTAGGACTTTTCCCACAGAGTAAAACAATGGTACTCCCACTGCTGAGGGATGTATATTTCCAGAGTTATTCCAGTTTAAACTCTTGTTTTTTTACATTAGCAGTGCTATCCATTGGTCAGATTTCAATTAGTTATTCTGTTGTATTCAATGGAGGAGATGAGTCACTGACAAACATTTCTCCATAGAATGGGATTGAGACTGCTCAGTTTCTTTTTGTCAGTTTGAACTTTCAGGAAGTAATCACACTGTCATTCACTTCCTGACAATTTGAACTGCTATAGCATTTGAATAAGGTATCGGACAGCAGTGGTACTACCCTTATTTTAATCAGCATGAAAGAACCTATAACATGTGTACTGCTCCATTAACACCTTACTTTCCCACAAATTCTCAGCCAAAGGTAATGACAACTGCAAAGGCAGTGACAGAACAAAAAAAAAAAATTAGGGAGCAACAGAGGGATGGATTTCACCTCACTGGCACTCCCAAAAAGACTACAAATGAGGAACTCCATGTATAACATGATACTTTCAACCAATACATTTATTTAAAAAAACAAAAAAAACATGTATCCTTTCCCTTGACATACTTCCATGAATTTAATCTTCTTTCCCCTTCTGGGAAAATGTAACCACAAAAAGTTAAATTGACCTTGAACAAATGGATCCCCTTTTTTTCCCCATGGACTCTTTTATAGAAATATTTTGTCCATGTGTTTACTGTTAGATTAAAATAAATTCAAGGTGAACAGACAAAGACAGACAAGCAATTTGTTGGAGATATCTCTTGCATTCAAGGGGTCCATTTTAAATGTCACATGTTCCCTTCACAGATTTCAAACGTATTTAATGAAAACAAAAAATATATTTTAGAATATTTCATGTGGAGTAAAGTAAGAGTACCCCCCTCTGTAAGGAAATGCTTCCTTTCAATGTTACTTCATTTCAAAATTTCTTTTTATATTTACAGTTTTACCTGTTGTCCAGACAGTTGCCCTACAGTTCACCGGGGGCAGTAAGGAGCCAGGTTGACAATATTGTAAAGTATTTGCTTTGATTATATCTCAACATATGCACTAAGATCTGTTTGACATCACACATCCCTGTAAATCAACCACAAATATGCGAACATCACCATGAATCTGCCTTTCAACACCTCTGTGGTAAACACTGGGTATTTCTAAACTCAAGACAAATATTAAAATCTATTTAGCAGGCGGGGGGTTTTAGAATTTGTAGATGTGTAAACAATTTTTCATGTAAAAGCTAAAACAGAGTTCTTTTGTTACATTTTTAAAAGAAAGCATTGAATCATTTTGTTAAGGATTGGAGATTTGGAACATTTTTTGTCTTTCTGTGCTATGGCTGTTTTAACACTTCTACTGTATTTGTGTTTAGCTGTAATTTTCCTCTTACTCATTTAATGTACCCACATATATTATTTACTGTTTTTCTTGCCATAAGATGGGCTTTCTCAAGATACCATTATTTTCATCATATCATATAATTTATTATAAAAAAAATTATAAAATATGATGAAAAAAAGTAACAAAAGCACTTTTTTTTAGATTTTACACGAAAAATCTTTTACACATCTACAAACTTTAAAAAAAACCTGCTAAATAGATTATAAAGTTTGTCTTGAGTTTAGAAGTACCCAATATTTACCTGTTTTTCTAATGTTTTTGCCAAGTTATATGGCAATAATTAAAAGTAGCAAAAATGTAGGTGTTCTAAAACTTTGTAAATCCAGCCCTGCTTTTCTTACTCAACAGGAGAAAGACTTACAATATATTTTCTTCATGATAAACCTTTACTGATCCTTTAAAGTTGTTCCGAAGAACGACTATAGTGATGTATTACCCGAACGGGCTGTTTTAGCTGAAACCTTGAGAAAATAATACGTTGCATGCAAATTATCATTCCAACTTTAGAAGAATTCCCAGATTTGAGTATTTATTTAGTGTTTGCAAGGGTAATAGTATGCATTTCGAAATAAGGTAGAGAGAAGATGCAAAACAAAATGGCCTAAATTTATCAAAAGGTGCTAAGATTTTCTTATCTTGTACTTGTGTAGAATGGAGGTTAGAGAAGATTCTAAACCCTGACACCATTCATAAATCTCCGGACTGAGTGTTAAGTGGACAGATTCTATTGAATATTTTAAATTATATTACCAGGAGATCTGAACTATGATGTGAATCTTGCAGTTCTGTAATTTAATAGCACATTGCATGCACACGTAGGTATAGAAACACATTCATCTGCAGACGAGCATTTATTTCACAATACGTTACACATAATATGGGCTGTGTGATCAAAAGAAATATGGAGGAGTTCTGGGGCAAACCATTTGCACTGTAGGGGTGAACTAAAATTCCAATTGATTTAAATGGGAATTTTAACCCGTTGAATGCTAACGAGGTCTCTGAGACCTCTACAGCATTCAACGAGTTAAAATACCCATTTAAAAAAAAAATGCTGTTAGGGGAATTTTTAGTTCTCCCCTATACTGCAAATGGTTTGACCCAAAATTCCTTCACTTATCTTTTGAACACATGGGACATAGAGATGTAGAAAGACGTACTGGGATTTATGGAGGGAGAGAAAGAGGAGACATTTTGGAGCAACCCAAGTGCACCATAGGGGTAAGTACTACAAAAATCCTCAAATTCCCATTGATTTAAATGGTGTTTTTAACCCCTTAAGGAATGGCGTGCACGCGCACAAGGATGGCACTTAAGGACCACGGAGCATTTGTTTTGGGTTTTTTTCCGATTCAGGGGTCCTAGAACGGTGTGCATCCGCACAGGGAGCCCTTAAATTGATGACGTACATGTACGTCATGGGTCCTTTAGGGACATCCACCCATGACGTACATGTTGTCCTGAGTCGTTAACCCCTAAAGGACCCTTGACGGTCCTGGCACGTCATGAGTAGATTTGAGTTAAGGACCCATGACGTTCCAGGACCGTCATGGAATCCAGGGTTCCCCACGCGGCTGCACGCCATATGGAGAGCCCTGAACAGGAAGAGGAAAAATAAAAGGTCCGTGGTCCTTAAGTGATGGCCGCATGAGCGATCAGCCGTCCTTAAGGTGTTAACCATGTGTAATCTAGAGAGGTCTATAACTATAAGCATTGGAGACCTCTCTAAGCAATCAAGGTGTTAAAGGCCCAATTCAACTCAGCAGGAATTTCCATTACCTCCCTACAGTGTAGTTGGTGTGCTCCAGAATTACTCCTCTTACTTCCTGCGTACTGCCTATTTCTTACTATTTGATCTGACAGAATTTGCATAGAGCAGAATCAGGTAAAATATAAATAAAAAATATACAATATCATATTACTTAAGGGCAGAATGCAAGAAACTTGAGCATAAGGCATTTTTTCCTGCGCAGATAGATATTGCGCATGTTCTAATCCAGGAAGCCGTATAATGAACGCTTCTTGAATTGCGCATAAAAATATATCTTGTAAGACAACACTACACAGACGTATAAAATTGTCCCCAATAACACTTCCTGCATTAGACGCCTTCGCTGTTCCACTCAGACAGATTTGTTAATCTTGGCAACACCCACAAATAACAAATATGCGCAGCTGTTCACTAATCTTGATTTTTCATGCGCAATTCAACAAAATCATGCACAAACCTATTCCCAAGTGGTTTTCACACTGGAAATAGCACATGCGTACATTTCTTGCATTCTGCCCTTTGCTCCTAATTAGGCATTAGGCACATGCTATATATCCTACCAGTCTGACATTGTACTATGCCATTTGCCTAACCATTTTCGTATCTGTCTCCCCATCTACCTGTCTGTCTGTCTGTTTATCTATCTCTCTATCTATCTATCTATCTATCTATCTATCTATCTATCTATCTATCTATCTATCTCTCAATATCTCTCTATCGCTATCTATCTCTCAATATCTCTCTATCGCTGTCTATCTATCTATCTATCTATCTATCTATCTATCTATCTATCTCTCACTATCTTTCTCTCTATCTATTTAATCTTTCCATCTTATTTATCCATCTTATCTACCTATCTATATACCTGTCTCTCATTCTATCACATGTATCTATCTATCTATCTATTGAGCATCTGTCTATATCTATCACATCTTTCTCTTGCGTTTCAATATTATCTATCTATCTATCTATCTATCTATCTATCTCTCACTATCTATCTCTCTATCTATTTAATCTTTCCATCTTATTTATCCATCTTATCTACCTATCTATATACCTGTCTCTCATTCTATCACATGTATCTATCTATCTATCTATCTACTGAGCATCTGTCTATATCTATCACATCTTTCTCTTGCGTTTCAATATTATCTATCTATCTATCTATCTATCTATCTATCTATCTATCTATCTATCTATCTATCTGTCTGTCTGTCTGTCTGTCTGTCTAGCTATCGATTTGTCTGTCTATCTATCACATCTTTCTATCTGTTTGTCTGTGTCTCTGTGTATTTATATTATTTCTGTCTGTCTATTGCGGAGATGTGGATATGTCTCTAATTAACATATTCATGTAAGTTATAAATGTCAATGGGAAATTGTAAAATGAAAAATCTACAGCTAAAAGGCATCTGCTACCTGAAAATCTCCCCAGCAAGAATGTCACAATTGGCAAGAAAGTCTATTTAACCTGAATTAAAAGTGTTGGTACATTGCATTACGAACAGCTATTAAAGAACATATTATAATACTCCCGAAAACGACATAATTAACTTAATGAAAACGAGTTATATTACAAAACGGTTCAAAAGGAAAAATGAACAGATGGACTGTACAAAAATGATTTAACACATTAACCCAAAGAACTATTTTAATTTTGCATTTTTCACCAGGCTGAATTCCTAGGGGTTACATGGTAATTGTTGCTACATTAGAATAAAACCAGAAATAAAATGATCTCTGGCTCTTTATTTTCTTTCTAAACAGCGTATGCGCCGTGGCCCTAATGATCTTCCCCATATTTGCAGGATTTATAAAGCGCCATCTGTCTGAATCCTGAACTACTTAGCAAAGTCTCACTAGCCACATACCTTCAAGCAAATTAGTCATTTTCAGCCTTGTTTCCATATGTGATATTCACAGTTTGCAAAATACACACTATAGACTCCGTGTTCAGAAGAAAACTGGGGCAAACCAACTGCATCATTGTAGGGTATAAGTATACATTGCCATTGAATTAAATGCAGTTTCAACACTTTGAGTGCCAGAGGAGGTATGCAACACATTGTAATGCCTTGCGTACCACTCTGGCACACAAAGGGTTAAACCCTTTGATGCTACAGAAGTCTTCCACGCACCGCGAAGCAATGAAGACTTTTTACTATTCAGACGGTTAAAAGACCCATTTAATTCAATGGGAATTTGAGCAATTTTTCTGTCTCCTATGATGCAGATGGTTTGACGCAGAAATTTTGCAGATTCCTTTTCAACCCGACTAACGGCTGGATTCTATTACAGGAGATAAATGTTAACACCCATTTTAGCAAAAATGTTCCCACTGAAGTCTATGGGGAATCTTGGAGATAAAATTAGCACGTGCAGTAGAATCCAGCCCTAAATATGCTCTCTAAAACACTATGCTATTCAATGTTTTAAAGGGCAAGCATACCTATTAAAATAAGTGACTTAATTAGTTTAATAGAGTAAGGGGAATGCACCAATCCATTAATGTGGCCCATTTTCCACTCTTATACTTTACTTTAACCCTTTGAGTGCCAGCGAGGTATCCAATGAATGATACCTCCTTGGCACTCAAAGGATTAAAAATACTCGCTTGCAACTCTGGGTATGTAGTAGAGCGTATGATCACTTTAGTACATGCCAGCTTACACACTCTGCCATCGTTAAGATTTTAAAGACAACACACCCCAAAGGCATCCCATATAGTAAAATGATGCCCCTTAGCGTCTTGTTTAACCTAATTGAGTGCCAGAGAGATATCAGCATATTGCATTGTGCCGTGTTGGATACCTCTCTTGTACTCAAAGGGTTAATACACAGAGTTAAAGTGGAACTATCACCGAAATTAAAGTTACCCCCAAATAATTATGCACATAACGATAAGCATATCCACACTATCATTATCCGGAATAAGGTCAGTGTTTAGAGAGAAATCCAAATTGTTCTGAGACGTCAGGCAGGCATCAGCACAGACATATTGCCAAAGAGACATCTGCACTGTCTGTCCCAATCTCCTCTAGGAGGGGTTACATTGTACCTTAAGGTACAGGAAGGGACTGACAGAGCAGGCACCCAGATGCCTCTACAGCAAGGTACTTTCCTGATCGTCTCGGAACGAGTTGGATTTGTCCCTAATGCCGGACTTATTCCGGATAATACAAGTATGGATATGATTATCGTTTTGGGGGTAATTTTAATCTGGGTGATAGCTCCGCTTAAGCATGGCACAGAGGAACAAAATGCGCCAAACGTTTGCATCCCAATTATGAGACATGATTGCTTCTGTCTGGCGTACGACTATTCCAGTGGTGGTGGGGGCTAACCTACATCCCCCTTGTTTCTGTTGGACTTCAATTCCCATCATTCTCAGCCATTACAAAGATGATAAAGAGGTGTTAATATGGAGATAACTTCTCCAGTGATATCACTTCTCCAGTTCCTATGTTATTTTATGGAACCTATGCACTATGATTTCTCCAACTTTGGAGATCATAGTACACAGGCTGTATAGAATAACATAGGAACTGGAGAAGCGTTATCACTGGAGAAGACATCTCCACTTTATCACACCTCAGTTCATAACCCAAGTAGTCTAGCAATAGCTGGAAGGAAACAGATTGATCATTCCTGGCCTTTGCAAAGGAAGCTGCAGTGGGCTGTGGGTAAAAATTGCATAAAATCTTTTCTGAGTATCTTTCTGCTATTTTGTTTTCATTTTTTGCAAAGTCGTGTCAGAAAATCCTGCATTTACCCCTGACTAGAAAATTATTACGATCCATAAAAACAAATGTGATGGGATAACAAAAAAATCAGCAGAGGAATTAAACAAAAAATATGAAATATGCAGTAGCTAGTAAGAATTTAAAACTAGATGTCATTAGGAGTGCCGTCTCTGGGTCCTGTCATGTTCGCAGTAACACAGATTAAGCCTGATTACCACATAGTAAAAAGGTGACATATACTGTGTTTCATTAGAATGTTTTTCTCCAGGATTCTGCAGTAGTGGGAGGCTTGGGAAATCAGTGCAGTTAAATGGACGTCCTGTACTGTTTTATATTCAACGTATGCTCCGTTTGTAATGCAATTACGGTATTGCTAACCCAAGCTATTTTAACCCTTTCAGTTCCTAAGATGTCCAACACATTGAGGCTGATGCACTGAGCAGGACTGGAGTGATTCTGAGGCAAGCTAACCGCACCACAAGTGACAAGTAAAAATTCCCACATACACAAAGGTGGATTTTAATGCTTTGAATGTAGGAGGGTTACGCAATTGCCTACTTATCTGGCACTCAAAGGGTTAACCTCTTGAATTCTAGAGTGTTCCACGTTGCATTACAATATGCGGGAGACGCCTTTAGCATTCTGGAGGTTACGTCAACTTCTTTATCCCTAACTAGTTGAAAAGCCCGTTTACACAGGCCACAGTGCCACCGCTGCAGTAATGCGCAGTAGAGACTGCCCACGCCGCGGCTAATACGGAGCAGGGAGCTCCGAAATTCCTGGCGCGCATAGAGGACTCTGGTCTGAATTCAGAACACCCCACTCCGTATCAGCCGCGGCATGGGCAGTCTCTACTGCGCATGACTGCGGTGCGCGCAGCCATCTCTACTGCGCGTGACGACTGCTGACAAACATCTTTAGCGAATTATTATATAGGATGGTGCAGGTGTTTTGCTTCAAAATGACTCAACCTCAAAGCAATGTGTTAGATACTTCTTTGGCAAACAAAGGATTTATTTACTTGTTTAAGCCTTTATTGAGCATTACTAGATGGTACACGAACCCGGGAACTTTGATGTGTGGACTCCCAAGAGAGGAGTCCTGTGGTGTAGGCTTGTGCGATTTGGTTCGTCAATGTTTGGAATTTCATGAAAAAGGAGTCATTCCGTGACATTCAGGCCATCCGACAGGCAAGGGTCTTTCATAAAAAAAAATCTGAACCCAAGCAGCCTTAGTTCAGAATGTCGTAGAAAATTTTTGAAATTTGGTGATGACTACCCGCCCGCGCGATACTTTCCGTCCATACTGTCCCTCCCTCTCTAGTCCAATTAGCTTCTTCGTTTCATGATGGGGGTTGGACTAATGACACGTCAGACAGCCTGCATTTCCTGTTAGTCTGCTGTTGGATCTCAGAGAGAGCAGAAGGAGATAGAGAGTGTTCAGTTGTTGTGTAGGCAGGCAGGTAGCATAGGCAGACAGCCAGCATTAGTGCCAGTTATTGCCACTGCAAGGGAGAGTCATTTTTCCTGTGCTAAAAAAATATAAAAATATGAGGAATTTGTTTTAATAGTTCTGAGTGACGCAGCCAGTCTCACAGTTGTGTAGGCAGGCAGGTCTAGTACCTTACTGCCATCGCAAGGGAGAGTAATTTTTGAAAGCATTTTAAATTAGACGAATAATTTGGACTGTCGTTGAATTTCACCTGAGTGGAACAGGTCTGGTCTGAAATGTGGATCCTCCGAATGAAAAAAAAAATAAAAAATCGTCCGAAATCAAATTTTACCAAATATTTTTTGCAGTGTACAAGTCTACTGTGGTGCCTCTGGGGGGGGATGATGCAATTCGCATCAAAAAGGGGTGGGGCTTAATCATGAGTGGGGCAGGGCCTGGAAAAGGTAGTATAAATATGCTGGGGAAGGAAGAGGAGTGGTCAGGAGTGGGAGGAACAGGTGGGAAAGAGCAGAAGTAGGCAGTTTCAGTAGAAATTCCCCACACCCGGAGAATCAGCCTCTGTACCGGAGACCTGGTAATTAGAAGCCAAAACTGGAGTCTCTGGGGGCAAATTCAGAGAGTTCCCAGCTATGATGGTACAACATAGACAGGGTTGGATTTCGCAGTAGGTACAATGGGTAGCTGCCTACAGCTCCAAATGTTAAAGGAGCCTCAGCTGTGTTGGACACACCCACATTTTAACTTGTGGGTGTAGCCAGAGCAACTGTAATGTTCCTGCACCATTTTTATACCCATTTACAGGCCATTATTTAAACACTTTTATGCTAGAAGGAGAGCGATGCACTGGAGATCTGTTTCATGTCTTGCTGGTTATAGGCCAAGGGTATTTTGTGTGTCAGGTAACAGCAAATGGGAACGGGGGTGGGATCATTTGAAGAATAGGGTATGGCCATGGGCGGAGCTAAGGGCACCTAAGTTGCCTTGCCTGTGGCGTCTAGGAGGTAAATTCGACCCTGTTCATAGAGAGAGTTCAATTTGTGTCTTTTGATAGTTGTTGTTAAAATTGCAGTTTATCGTATTTAAATCTAATATACTTATATCATCGGGAAAAAACAAAAACAGAGTCTGATGTACGATACTAAGAGTAACAGGAGTCATTCTGTGGTTAACATTCTGCGGTAGTGAG
>CM074723.1:459480588-459533088 GCA_037306005.1 Rhinophrynus dorsalis
TCTTAAAGGGATAATGTTCCAAAATAAAAGCAACTCCAATTAATCTTCATAGTATTTGGGCCAATACTGTCGGAGTTGTAGTTCAAGAGTAATTGAATGATAAAGTATCCCCCTCCAGCCCCTTTTACCTAGTATAAGCCACCTCCCCTCAGATGTGGAATCTGGTCCTGGGACCAAACAGATCACATCAAGGGACAATCTTCTTACTGTGATCATAAGGAAAACTCTGCCCCCCTTTGACAGGTTTTTCAGGTTTTCCTTATGCTCACTGAAGATTATCCCTCTCTGCGATCTATCCGGACAGTCTTGCTGCTCTGAGATGAGCAGTGTTACATCAGTAAATGGGGCAGGAGGGGGATACTTTATCATTCAATTACTCTTGAACTACAACTCAGACAGTATTGAAATAACACTCTCCATGGCCCAAATACTATGAAGATTAATTGGAGCTGTTTTTATTGTGAAACATTACTATCTCTTTAAGGTAAATTTAGTTAATTTAAAATATACAGTTTAAAATCTATCTATATATTGCACTAGCAGTTTGCTTTTTAAATAGTTTTTGAGAAATTAAACTTTACTAGCTGGTGGCACATTATGCTAATTAGTTTATGTGCTGGGCTATTATTACCATCACAAGATGGGGGTTATGCACTAAGGTGTGATAAATAGGTGATACAGCGGAGATAACTTCTCTAGTTCCTATGTTTTTCTATAAAGCCTATGCACTAAGAGCTCAAAAACTTAAAGGGATAGTAATGTTTAATAATAAAAGCAGCTCTAATTAATCATCATAGTATTTGGACTTTGGAGAGTGTTATTTCAATTCTGTCTTCTGTAGTTCAAAAGTAATTGAATGATAAAGTATCACCCTCCCTCCCTTTTACTGATGTAACACTGCTCAGCCAGATCAGAAGGGAGGTACCCAGGTAGACTGCAGAGAGGGACAATCTTCAATTAAGATAAGGGAAAAACCTGAAAAACTTGTCAAGGGGGGCAGGGTTTTCATTGTTCTCATAGGAAGAAGATTGTCCCCTGCTGTTACCTGTCTGGTCTATGGACTGCATTCCACATCTGAGAAGAGATGGCTTACACTAGGTAAAAGGGGCAGGAGGGGAAACTTTGCTTGTGAATATCTCTCAAACCATAAAGGTTTGAGAGATAAGACATATCATTTTTCATGTTTTTTTAATGCCTACAAAATAAAATAAAGACAAAACGAAGTATTACTATCCCTTTAAGAACTGTTAGTGAATTGGCTCCATAGAATGACACAGGAATTGGAGAAGTGATATCACTGAAGAAATCATCTCCACTTTATCACCTCTTTATCACACCTTAGTGAATAACCCCCACAGTGTGCTAAGAATGAATCTAGGAAGAGACCACATTGGGTGCATTTTCAATAGCAGAACAGCAGTAAGTCTGAACTCAAACCGAATTACTTAGCGGGTTGTGCAGGTAATAAGTATTAAATGCCACCAAAATGCAAAGGTTATTCTCTCCTTTACTACTTATTTTCCAGACAAAGTTTGCACAACATATAGACATATTTTCATTCCTTATAAAACAATTCAAAGTTGTATTAGGGTGGAGGGTCCACTTTTAAACATATATGCAACTCATATACAGTAAAAATGCTGGGATAAAGCAATTGGATTCAAAAGACTATGATTAAACACATTTTATTTTCCATTTAGATAATATACTTTGTTCTTTACCAGCTTACTCTATGCATAACCCTTTCATTTTATTTAGAAATGCTGTGCGCTGCTAATTTAAAATGCAAGCGAGTATAACATATGACAGTAGCCAGGAAAGGTTCATTCAATATTTATTTGCTGTGTGTTTTTAAGCAGCTTTTTTCTAAACAATGGGCAGCATGAAATAGACTTCTGCTTTATAGGGCTTATGGATTTGGAAATTGCAGGTGCTTTTTTCAATATGTATATTTGTAAAACAGCCACTACTGCAACGTTCTTGTTGGTTGGCTACATTATTTCCAAAGAATAAACAGTATTACAAAATATTAGAAGATATGTATAAAAGACAATTGAATCAATTCTAGGGCAAGCCAACTGTGCCATACAGAACACATAAGGGTAAGTGCAGGCTGTCTCTGTCCTATCCTGTGAACTTCTTGCAGTCAGAGGAGTTTCCTATCATAGCTGATGACTGCAGGCATTATAACATGCAAGATAAGACTAGCATTGGTGGGCCCCTTCCTATTTATTCAGTAAAAGGGATAGTAATGCCTTAAAATAATAAAAAGTAGTATTGTAGCTAAGGAAAACAAAAATCCATTGTGAAGCAAACCAACTTTCCATAGAGAACAAATATATAATCCTGCAAATTCCCACTGATATAAATTGGTCTTTACAGCAAGGTATTCAGGCTTTCTGCTGTCCTAGGCCCAACCAAGTGTTTCTTCCTAACATATATACTTTGCAACACCTGTGTGTTATCTGGTCCCTATCACAGTCCATGATTTTTCCCTTAAAAACACAGAAGCACCAATATTAAACTAGAGGGAATATTACTTATGAATCCTGGGAAAGAAGTAGGGTTGCCAGCTTTTCTTAAAAAAAATACCGGCCATGGCATTCTCTCCATAGACTTAACATTGGACAGAAGCCAATTTTTTACCGGCTGGGTGGCAACCCTAGAAAGAAGGACCCTACTAGCAGGCCATAAGCATTGAGGCCTGGGTCACAAATGTTTAAGTGCATTTTCTTTAGAAAATAGATATAGGCAAAAAGTGACAAAGCTGGGAGAACAGGAAGCAGCGTTTGCCCTTAAAAAGAGCAGAGAATAGAAAGAACAAGAAGGAGAGTGATTGAAACTAATACTGAAGTGGGCGGAGTTACAAGGGAACTCACCAATCCCTGAGAATCAGCCTCTGTCCTGCAGACCCAGTAATTAAAGGGATAGTAATACGTAAGTGTTACTAATCCCTGTATTAAAGTCCTATTAAAATTAAATGTATTGCCCCCAGTGTCATCTCTCAAACCTTTATGGTTTGAGAGATGATCGCTCCTAAAGTTGCCCTCTCCCTCCCCCTTCCCTGAAGTCAGCGTTGCAGCTGACTGAAGGGAAATCCGGTCATACATCATCAGGTGGCTCTGCAGCAGAGCCACAATCGCGTTAATTTAAGAAAAAACTTTCACTAAAACGGTCTTCTACGTGTGCTTGCAAACCAATCACATGTATAAGAGTTTTCTTTTTTATTAACGCGATTGCGGCTGTGCTGGAGAGCCACCTGAAAGTCGTACGACTTGCTTCCCTGCAGTCAGCTAGAATGCTGACTACAGGGAAGGGGGAGGGAGAGGGCAACTTTAGGAGCGATCATCTCTCAAACCATAAAGGTTTGAGAGATGACACTGGGGGCAATACATTTATTTTTAATAGGACTTTAATATAGGGATTAGTAATACTTAAGTATTACTATCCCTTTAAGTATAAAAATCAGAGTCCCCGGGTCAGATGAAGAGAGTTTACAGGTATTTCAGTGATTCGGAGACCCCCTATGGTGCTGTTGGCATACTCCAGAATGATTCCACTTTCTCCTAATACATCACATACCTCCCAAGTGTCCCTCTTTAGGAGGGACAGTCCCTCTTTTAGACCCAAATCCCTCTGTCCCTCTTTCCCATCCTGATGTCCCTCTTTTTAGGAGATCAGATTGTGAGGTGTGTATATAAGTGTATCACATTGCTCTACAGCAATAGAACTCACATTATTGTCTGTATAAATGTCAGTATATGTGTTTATAAATTGGTCTGTGTAAATAAAATACTTAGGTCTTGCTATAAGTAATTTATTAGGTTACACAAGGAGATATCAATAGGTTGTGAAATAGCCTAGGAAATCTCTGTAATGCCCCACCCACCAGCCACACCCCCAGCAACACCCCCTAAAACACAAGTGTCCCTCTATGGCAATTTCAAATGTTGGGAGGTATGACATCAGCCTCACTGAATATTTATTACAGAAAATATGGGTGTCTATTTAATGATCTGCCTATTTTTCCTAGTAGGCTTTATTAGACTGCACTCTAGCTAATGTTAAACACAAATTGCTATTTCTGTTGAACTTGCTCTGACCTGGCTGTAAATTGTATAAATTATTGTGTGGATGTGATTATCGTCTCCCAGAATAACTTCCTGTGCAAAACATCTGTAATTCCTCAAACACAACCGTTTATTGTGTTTATAGTAACCGCCTGCGCTTTAACCTTTTTAGGCATGTATAAACCATTGCTTAAAGGATAAAAGACAAATTGTTATAATAGCATATTCCATTTACGTGTGGCTGGGTACTGTAGCTTCATAGAAGAGTATAGGATTTGGGTGAGCTGAAAATGGTATTTTAAACAATACGATCAATCACATTTATTTGATATGACTTCACTTAAAGGAGAAGTACATTTTTTTAATGAAATGACTAGTTTTAAAGGCCGTGTACACGGGCCAACACTGGTGGCTCTGAAGTCATGCGCAGTACTGACTGCCTGAAAGCAGAGAAAGGTGCGCAGAGAGGACTACGGTCATAAATAGGAGCACCCCGCTCCATATTAGCCGCGGAACGGGCAGTCTCTACTGCACATGACTGCAGTGCTCGCAGTCGTCTCTACTTCGCATTACGGCTTCTGACAAACATCCTAGCGAATTGTAATATAGGATATATGCTATAGAGCAGAGATTCTCAGCCCATGCCCTCAGTGGCCACTAACAGGCCAGGATTTAGGAATTTCCCTGCTAGAACACAAGTGTGTTGATCAGAGGTTCAGTCGTATTGATTAACTCACCTGTACTCTTAAAAGGAAATTCTCAAATTCTGGCCTGTTAGTAGCCACTGAGGGTAAGGGTTGAGAACCACTGTTATAGAGCTTTTCCTGCTGAGCAAAACAAGGGTAATCCCACTGCTGGCAATTGTTTTATTCAAAACATATAACAGTTCAAGTAATCAGGAAGTGACTGACTTTCCTCTCCACTGGAATGTAACAGAATAGCTAATTGGAATTTGACCACTAGAGGGCACTGCTAACTAGAAAAGATGGGTTTAAACTGTAATAACTCTGGAAAAAAATCACCTCTCAGCAGTGTGAGTACCCTTATTTTACTCAACAGGCAACACCCTACAATATATATTTTTTAATTAAAAAAAGTTTACTGCTCCTTTTTGAGGGATGGTGGGCTGGGTATTGCATTGTCCAAAGCTCGGGCACTCAGAGAGTTAAAAGCAATCTAGGCTTTCAAGGATTTTGTAAAGTAATATACATAAAAAATGTGCAATCGATGGCTACTGAAAAATGGAGTCATTTTGGTGAAATACAACTGGACCGTAGAGGACTAATTAGAATTCCTCAAATTCTCGTCAGTTTAAATGGGGTTTTTAACTCCTTAAATACTAGCGTGGTATCAAATGTATTGCTTTGAGTGCTAAAAAGTCTCATTTAACCCTTTGATTGCCAGAGGGGTGTGCGCAATGGGTTGCACACACCTCTGGCACTCAAAGGGTTAACTCAATGGGAATTTTTATTCAACCCTTGTTTTATAGCTGGTTTGTCCTAGAGGTTCTGAAGTTATTAGTTTTAGCACAATTTTTTTTTTTTTTAAACAACAAAAAAGTTTTACTAAGCTGGTGAGACAGCTCAGTGGTAAAGTCCTTGACTATAGAGCCTGTTAAAACCGCAAGGATGCAGGTTCGCATCTCTGCCGGGTCAGCTCAGCCCTTCATCCTTCCAAGGTCGATAAATGAGTACCATTGATTGGGTAATAATAACATCTATTATTTCAGTTGACGATTCAGTTAATTTCCGAGAGCGTGCGCTGAAAGCGCTTTGAGTCCCACTGGGAGAAAGGCACTACATAAATACTAGTTATTCTTACTATTACCAATGCAAATATTTTGGATGCAATAATAGTTTTCTATAATTATTAATTATGACAAATACAATCATAATTGTTGTTTATCTACCACCTAAAAACATTTTTTTTTGTTACGTTTAACCCTGAAAGCATTTTTCTTTGAAGCATGTACATTTTTTAGAGAAATGTAAATTTTCAATAGGCAATGCAATTTTTGTAGTCAAAAAATATCTTTCTATCATTATTAAGTATGACAAATGCAATAATAATTACAGTTTGTTATGTGCTGCACTTTTTAAATACAATTGTATTAAATTTTCATAAAAAAAAGCCTGTCAGTAATAAAGTTGAAGAAACACCTTTTAACTTCACTTGAGAGAGCCTTCAGACTAACCTGTATGTATGTATCATTATTTATATAGCGTCATACATGAACACAGCTCTTTATAGAAATAGTAATAGTACAATACAAAAATACAGGATTGGGTTAAGAGCAGCAAGCTTAAAAGGATAGTAATATTTCACAATAAAAGCAGCTCCAATTAATCTTCATAGTATTTGGATCATGGAGAGTGTTATTTCAATACTGTCAGAGTTGTAGTTTAAGAGTAATTGAATGATAAAGTATTCCCCCGCCCCCTTTACCTAGTGTAAGCCCCCTCCCGTCACATGTGGAATCTGGTCTCTTGACCGGACAGGTCACAGCAAGGAACAATCTTCTTACTGTGAGCAAAAGGAAAACCCTGCCACCTTGACAGGTTTATCAGGTTTTTCCTTATAATCACTGAAGATTGTCCCTCTCTGTGATCCATCTGGACAGTTTTGCTGCTCTGAGGTGAGAAGTGTTACATCAGTAAAAGGGGAGGGAGGTGGATACTTTATCATTCAATTACTCTTGAACTACAGCTCTGACATTATTCAAATAACACTTTCCATGGCCCAAATACTATGAAGATTAATTGGAGCTGCTATTTTGTGAAGCATTACAGCTTCAGTGGTTCTCAACCTTTCCAGTGCCACGACCCTTTGATAAAATTTCCCAAGTTGTGGCGACCCCTAACAGTAAAATTATTTTCGTTGCTCCTTCATCGCTGTAATTACTGAATTACTCCGTTATAAAGAAATCCTTACTGTTCCAAGGCCTGAAGCCAGGCACCAGAGCAGACATCTTGTCTGCGTGCCTGCGCTGTCTGTTCCGGTCTCCCGGACAATTACAAGTTTTACAGATTAAAATAGACAAAAAAAACAATTTTCTGATGGTTTTAGGCGACCCCTGGCAAATCATCATTCGACCCCCTAAGGGGTTGCGACCCATAGGTTGAGAACCGCTGCCTTTAATGATTATTGCATTATTAGTGGGGGGAAGTACAGAAAAGGTAATCATATAGTAGGAAGGGGACCCTGCTCCAAGGAGCATACAATCTAATTAGTATTCATGACAACATACAGAGACTAGGAGGGGAGTCCACAAGACAAAGTTCCCAGGTATGATCATAACATATAAGTTATTTTGAAACAGGGGCGGACTGACAGGACCCAGGGCCCCTGGTCCAAAAAGAGGTCTGGCTCCCCTGCAGAAATCTCCACAATGCCCCTTCCACCTCCACAATGCCCCCTTCATCTCATCTCATCTCCACAATGCCCCCTTCATCTCATCTCCACAATGCCCCCTTCATCTCCACAATGCCCCCTTCATCTCATCTCCACAATGCCCCCTATCTCCACAATGCCCCCTTCATCTCATCTCCACAATGCCCCCTATCTCCACAATGCCCCCTTCATCTCATCTCCACAATGCCCCCTATCTCCACAATGCCCCCTTATCGCCACAATGCCCCCTATCTCCACTATGCCCCCTTCCACAATGCCCCCTATATCTCCACAATGCCCCCTTCATCTCCACAATGCCCCTATCTCACATTGCCCCCTTCATCTCCACAATGCCCCTATCTGCACATTGCCCCTTCCACAATGCCCCCTTCATCTCCACAATGCCCCCTTCCACAATCCCCCCTTCATCTCCACAATGTCCCCTTCCACAATCCCCCCTTCATCTCCACAATGCCCCCTTCATCTCCACAATGCCCCCTTCCACAATACCCCCTTCATCTCCAAAATGCCCCCATCTCCACAATGCCCCCTTCCACAATACTCCCTTCATCTCCAAAATGCCCCCATCTCCACATTGCCCCTTCCTCAATGCCCCCCTTCATCTCCACAATGCCCCTTCCACAATGCACCCATCTCCACATTGCTCCTTCATCTCCACAATTCCCCCTTCATCTCCACCATGCCCCTACCTGCAGTCCCTGGTGGTCTAGCGGCGTGGCTTAGCACTGCGATGTCCCGCGCGCCTCTAGTAATGCAGAGGCTGGGAGATGATGTCATCTCCCAGCGCTCTGTATTACTAGACTGGCGCGCCGGCGGCCGTTGTAGGAGAGCTGCTGAGCAGCTCTGGAAGTGGCGGCGGCGGGCCCCCTTCGGTCACGGGCCCTCGGTCCGTGAACGAATGCCCGTATGGTCAGTCCGCCCCTGTTTCGAAAGTACTTTGAAATTAACATAAGGTGTTACTTCCACTTTAAATATCATAAATGCAATCATAATCACTATTTGTATTACAATGCACTATTAACCCTTTGAGTGTCAGTGGATTGTGCAGCTCAGTGTGTTAAAGCACAGTTTTACTAAATTTACCCTTACAACATTTTTATTAAATCATTAACAATTAGGCCTGGATCACTCCGGTATTATTTAATTTGTCTGCTAGTAAAGCAAATGATGGTGAAATTGTATGTGACACGGTTCACTGCTAACAAGGAATAATACTATGTCCGCACACATACAAGGCTTTCTGAGTCCGTCTAATGTAAATTAATTCTTTGCAGGAACATTAAGTTAGAATTATCATTATCATCACCATAATTAATTTTAATAACAACAATATTATAATGTTTTATGGTGCAGCCTTCCAATGTAATGTTTATGTCCTATTAGTGTTCCACTACTCTCCTATGCTCCCTTCATTCTGATAAAACTCCAGGGGGGTTATTCACTAAGGTGTGATAAAGAGGTGATAAAGTGGAGATAACTTCTCCAGTGATATCACTTCTCCAATTCCTATGTTATTCTATGAAGCCAATGCACTAACAATTCTTACATTTTGGAGATCTTAGTGCATAGTCTCTATAGAATAACATAGGAACCGGAGAAATTATATCACTGGAGATGTCATCTCCACTTTATCACCTCCTTATCACACCTTAGTGTATAACCTCCAGAGATGTTTTTAACACCATACACAATGGCTCATTTGAAGTGTGAGCAATTTTGGATCATACCATCTGTACCGCAGGGGGCAAATAAAAATTCCCCAAATACCCCTTAACGAACACCTGATAAGGCACATGGGAAGCCATTGAGTACCATGGGGCTTTTTTGGGGGGCTAAATGGATTCCGAGGTCGGTGAGCGGCATTTCTAGAATTAAATGACGTACCAGGACCGTCCCCGGTTCTTAAGTGATGGAACCTGCATGACAGTCCTGGCACTTCAAGGGTCGTTAAGGGGTTCAATGAGGCTTTTTAACCCCATGAATGTACGAGCATTCAAGGCGTTAAAAGCCCTGTTTAAATCAGTACGTCATTTTATTTGCTCCCCTATTATGAAGTTGGTCTGCCCAAGAATTTATTCAGTTCCTCCTAGTACTTAGCCTCCACTTAATGGTTACATGTCTTTAAAGGAGCAATATTTTTTATTGGGGAACATTTTATACAAAGGTACTCCTAATGATAGGAGATCTTTCATTAAAAAGTTATTACAACTTCATTTGTAAATGGTTAGTGACACTTATTATTGGAAAAAAAAAGTATATTGCTGGGTTTTTCCTGCAAAGTAACAAAAACATAGAATTTGACGTCCGATAAGACCCATTCGGCCCATCCAGTCTGCCCATTTTCCTACTGTAAAAACATCAAACCTTATTCGGTCCTCAGTCTTGTCTTATGTTCAGGACAGTCTTATACCTATCCTATACATGCTTACATTCCCTAACTGTATTAACCTCTACCACTTCTGCTGGTAGGCTATTCCACTTATCTGCTACTTTCTCAGTGAAGTAAAATTTTCTTACATTACATCTAAACCTGTGTCCCTCTAGTTTTAGACTATGTCCTGTTGTCCTTACAGAAGGGTACTCACACTGCTAAGAGATATTATTGCAGCTCAGACTTGTATTTTTGGTGTGTAGTACCACCATGGCCTGAATTTTTACAGTGGAGCTGTTGCTACAGCATCTTATGGAAGTTTATCATCAACTGGTCATAGCTGTCCATCATAAAATTTAAGGCCATGCAGGAACTGACCCCAAAATGTGTACATATGAGATAAAATAACTTTTGAATAAAATATCTATCAGCAGTGGGGAACATGGGGGGGGGGGGATTTATAAAATATGTTCCTGTTTGCTTTTTTTATTTAACGGATTCTTAAAATGTCCTTATTCCTTATTATGAGTGTTGATATTTATAAAGTATTCTAATTCCATTTATAAATGTGGCGACAGTAAAGCATGAGAACAGGCCAGACATGGCCTTAAATATTTAGTGAAAATTCTGTCAATAAACTGTTACAAATAGTGACATTTGTTTATAAATTCGCTGTGCCTCTTTTTACAAACTTCTGTACTCCATTTTATAATAAAAAACTTACTACATGCAGTTATGTCCTCCTGATCTGGTACCCTTTGAGTGCCAGAGGGGTACGGAATGCATTGCGTTGCAATGCATTCCGTACCCCTCTGGCACTCAGAGGGTTAATACTTTGATAACTTCCACAGGCAATCTTACAGCTTAATGCTTATTTTCCAGTAACTCCACTTTTACAAATCTCCCCCATTGTTTTTCTGAACAGGATAAACCATGCAGTGCATATATATATATATAAAAGATGTACTCAGCCTAGGGTGTCCCCAACAGCAGAGAGGAACAGCACTCATCCAGTGATTGAATCCAAATAGTATTTAATGAAGCATCATTATTTCTGCTAGAACAGTCTAGCCAAACGTTTTCGGTCCAATACTATGGACCTTCCTCAGGGCAAACCAACGGGACAATACAACACACAGCAATAAATACTCTTAAACTTTAAAAACCTACCAATCACATCGTGGGGTGAAACCACTCCTGGAGCGCCAAAATCTCAGCGTTCGGCGGCGCCTCACTATGAGCTGACGTCATTCGGGGCCGTTGGTAAGAAACGGGTACCCGATCTATACACGTACACAATGCTAGGGACTGCCGGCTGAAGGCAGTCCACCAGCGTGTAGAAGAAACATACATTGTAGCACTAAATCGCTACAAGCCGCACACAAGATACTATCAGAGAAACAATATAAAACACAAATAGATCAAAAGGAACAGAGTGCTTACTAAACAAGGTCAAAGTAAATAATAGATAATAATGAGTATAGAAGGAATTCATAAACAGTACAAATGGCATATTTGATCCTAGGATACAGAAATCCCAATCATGGAGGACCATATCTCCTGTAAAACACAATAACCCTTTAGATGCTTGTCCAGTAACAGTCTAAGGTCAGAATTCTCACAAACTGGTATTTCAATATGATATAGATCATCATAAATATTGTCCATAGTTGATCATCTGTCCACAATGTCTCCAGCTCATCCAAATATTTAATGGGTATTTCATGGATACCAATGGATACCCCATTTCATTCCTTATATAATTTCCCCAGGGAAATATCTATATACATATATATATATACACGTATCTATATATATATTTGTAGAAAGGCTGCGCACTCACGGGTTTCAAATTTTCATAATACCAACATTTAATGGTAACATATGCAACGTTTCGGTCCTCTTATGGGACAAAGGTCCCATAAGGGGATTGAAACTGCATATGTTACCATTAAATGTTGTAATTATGAAAATTTGAAACCCGTGAGTGCGCAGCCTTTCTACAAATGTTTTATTATTTGTGTAATAAAGGTGGATTATGTGCTTCTTCCCATTATTTGCATTTTGAAGAAAAAAATAATAATTAGCAGCACTTCAACAGGTGGATAACACCAAAACGGCAGACAGAACGAGGGACCTCATGAATAGACAATAGAAGATTGATAAGATTTATTCTGGGGTATTTTCAGTTAATTGAAATGAGGGCAGCATCAGTTAGCTATAATTAACCCCTTAATGACCAGCCGCGCAGGCACGTTGCGGTCACTAAAGGACCACGGAGCATTGTTTTCTTGGCGTGCAGCCGCGGGGAGGAGCACTGAATTCCATGACGGTCATAGCACGTCATTTGTCGTCAAGGGTGTAACAACCCATGACGGTCTATGACCGTCAAGGGTCGTTAAGGGGTTAACCATTTGAAGACCAGATGGGTTCTTAAAGATTTAAAGAAGCAAATTAAATTCCCTTTTGGAAAACTGATTTTATTACAAGTATAAATTTTCTGATATGTCCCAGTGGAAGTAAATTTAACCCTTTGAGTTCCATAGAAGTATCCAAAGCATTGCAACACAATGTGGATCTGTCCCCTTAAAATATATCTACGTAAAGGAGCAGTAAACTACTCATCAAAACATATGTTATAAGACTTTACCTACTGAGTAAAACAATGATGCTGTCATTTTTGGGAGATGAAGACATGCAGATTTATTATAGATTTTTTTTTTTCACATAAACAGTAGTAGTCATATTTCAGGTTTTATGTTGCATTGTATGGGGGAGGTGAGTGACTGTTAAAGGGATAGTAATACTTAAAATGTAAAAAAAAAAAAAATGTGGTAGGGTTTATCCCCCTGAGTAAAACAAGACTACTCCCACTGCTGAAAGGTGTTTTATTCAAAAGTTAATAATTTTCAAAGTTGAATTTTTTAGGTGCAATATAACAGTGGCCTGAAATTGTACAGTGGCGCTGTTGCTACACCATCCTATGGAGATTTATGGTCCCGGGACCAGAGCTGTCCATAGGATCGTGTAGCAACAGCGCCACTCTACAATTTCAGGCCACTGTGATATTGCACCTAAAAAATTAAACTTTGAAAATTAATAACTTTTGAATGAAACACCTTTCAGCAGTGGGAGTACTCTTGTTTTACGCAGGGGGATAAACCCTACAACATATTTTTTTTACATTTTAAGAATTACTATCCCTTTAACAGTTCTTCAAAGAATGTGATAGTAACTTCTGAATCACTTCCTGTCAGTTTGGACTTTCTGGAAGTAACCTCAGTGGATCTCTCTTTCCAGAGAGTATACGTTTGAACTGTTATATATTTTGAATATAAAATGACTCCAGAGGGAGTACTCTTGTTTTTTTCAGCAGGTAAAGACTTATAAGATATGTTTTCATAAAAAAAAACGTTTACTGCTGCTTTCATTTTAAAGAGAATTAAAAACTGTCAGTATGTTGTACTGTTAGTATAATGTCAATACTGTTGAGAAATTATCTTTTATTTATCTGTGGCACACTGTGACTTTTCATGCTAATTAATTTCTGTGCTGAACCAATTAACACCCATTGTACAATGAATGAATCTAGGCAGACACCACAAACTGCAGACATTTCTAATTGCACGATGAGAGATACGGTTGGCGTTTAATAGAAACAGAATATTGCGTATGGAATTTGCATGAAGCCTCCCGCTGTTCCACCCACACATAAATGCTAATTTCTCAAAGACAAGTTATCGGATAGAAAACTGACTTGCACAAGATAGGCAGATTTGAAATCTCAGTGAAACAAACTAGTCTTAGGTCAACAGATCTGCTTTAACCCTTTGAGTGCCAGAGAGCATTGCAATGATCCGCGTTGGATCCCTGTCTGGCACTCAAAGGGTTAATTGCATTGGATGCAGGGGCGGACTGACCATACGGGCATTCGGTCACAGGCCGAGGGCCCGTGACCGAAGGGGGCCCGCCGCCGCTTCCAGCGCTGCTCAGCTGCTCTCAAACCACAGCCTCCGGCACGCCATTCTACTAATACAGAGCGCTGGGAGATGACATCATCTCCCAGCCTCTGCATTACTAGAGGTGCGCAGGACTTCGCCAAGCCGCTAGACCACCAGGGACTGTAGGTAGCGGCAGTGTGGAGATGAGGAGGCATGGTGGTGGAAGGGGCGATGTGGATATGGGGGCATTGTGCAAGGGGCATTGTGGAGATGAAGGGGGCAATGTGGAGATGAAGGGGGCAATGTGGAGATGAAGGGGACAATGAGGAGATAGGGGCATTGTGGAGATGAGGGGGACAATGTGGAGATGGGGCATTGTGGAGATGAAGGGGGCATTGTGGAGATGAAGGGGGCAATGTGGAGATGGGGGCATTGTGGAGATGAAGGGGGCATTGTGGAGATGAAGGGGACAATGAGGAGATAGGGGCATTGTGGAGATGAGGGGGACAATGTGGAGATGGGGGCAATGTGGAGATGAAGGGGGCATTGTGGAGATGGGGGCATTGTGGAGATGAAGGGGGAATTGTGGAGATGAAAGGGGCAATGTGGAGATGAAGGTGGCATTGTGGAGATGAAAGGGGACAATGTGGAGATGAAGGGGGCATTGTGGAGATGGAGATGAAGGGGGCAATGTGGAGATGAAGGGGACAATGTGTAGATAGGGGGCAATGTGGAGATGAAGGGGGCATTGTGGAGATGAAGGGGGCATTGTGGAGATGGAAATGAAGGGGGCATTGTGGAAGGGGGCATTGTGAAGATGAAGGGGCAATGTGGAGATTTCTGCAGGGGGCCCAGACCTCTTTTTGGACCAGGGGCCCTGGATCCTGTCAGTCTGCCCCTGATTGGATGAAAGACACGCCGCCAATGCATTGCTTTGCACTGCGTTGGTGACACTGCTAGCGTCCAGCGGGTTAAATTTGCAATTTCTAATTTTATTAGGCATGTCAATTTATTCTCACACCTCAAGGTGTTGTGTGGGTGTGTATCTTGCTCACAGTCAGTGTCACTGCGTTACACATGAAGTTTCCATTCGATTCTCTTCCAAAGCCCGCCATGCCAGTTTTATTGTGACATACCTCAGTTCAGTTCAGGTGTGTTCCACTGAAGTGCCTTTTCACCCCTTGAGTGTCAGAGAGGCATCTCTCTGGCACTTAAAGTGTTAATAACACAAAAAAATTGCACTGAAAAAATTGCCCCATTGGGACCAGATTTCTGTCTTTGTTTCCCCGATATTACACATTTCCCTTCTGAGAGACCCTCTACTCTCCTGCACATAAACATAAGGCCATTTTGAGACTCATGTTAACAGCAGCTAAGTCACTTATACCCTTGTTTTGGCTTCAACCAACACAACCGCCTACCTCCTTATGTTCCACCCATATAGACTCCCGGAGAGGTGTCATGCTTTCTTAGCTTGTACACTCACTGAGTTTAGCACCATTTGGTTGCCCTGGTTTTCGATCCGTCCGAATGTGAACACTTCATGTGTCTAATATGGGTAGCATCATGACATCACCATGCCCTCCTCACCAAGGTTTGTTGACCCTGGTGTTGATGGTCTTCAGGTATTGATCCTTTCATCTCTAGTCCATACACTGATCAATAGCAGCATCGGAGTCCCTCAGCCTTGGATATATGCAGTCTCTCAGCTTTGGGCTCGAACTAATCCCCCACCACCACCGGTTCACCCTTTTCTTTTTTAACCAATTTAGCTACATTCGAGCTACACTCACTTCTCACTCCTCCTGGACAACACTTTTTGACATACTACTTCCTGTAGAGGGATAAAGGACCCCTGATCACAGATAGATGAACTAATATACCTTTATTCAGTTTGTTCTTATTGGATATATTCTAAATTTTATCTCTATGTAAAATTTGTCCTTTTGCTCATCATAAGATTATGCAAATGTATTACCCTTTGTCATTGTCTCCCTCTTTCCTCTCCCATTCTTTAATCGATTTTGTATCCCTTTATGTTCAATAAAGATTATTCATAAAAAAATGGCCCATGATGCACTCCGTTTGCTCTAACATAAGTAATTTAAAGGGATAGTAATATTTAATACGTAAAAAAAGATATTTTGTATTGTTTATCCCCCTGAGTAAATCAAGGGTACTCCCACTTCTGAAAGGTGTTTTATTCAAAAGTTATTACAGCTCAAACTTGATTTTCTTAGGTGCAATATCACAGTGGCCTGAAATTGTACAGTGGCGCTGTTGCTACACCATCCTATGGGCAGCTCTTGTCAGTTGACCATAAATCTCTGTATACAATTTCAGTCCACTGTGATACAGCACATACAAAAGTCAAGTTTGAGCTGTTATAACTTTTGAATAAAACAACTTTCAGCAGTGGCAGTACCCTTCTTTTATTCATGGGGATAAACCCTACAACATTTTTTTTTTTTCATTTTAAGTATTACTATCACTTTAAAGGGATAGTAATGGCTTAATTATATAAAAAGTAATATTGTAGAGCATAAAATAAGAAATCCATTAATGCAATTCCTGTCTCTCAAACCTTTATGGTTTGAGAGATATTTGGTCCTAAATTTCCCCTCTCCCTCCCTTTCTCCTGACGTCAGCTGTAAGCTGGCAGCAGGAGTTCCTGGTCTGGGGACCGACAGATGGCTCTTCAGCAGAGCCTCAATAGCGCGATTTAAAAATAAATACTTTCTTGGAACGGTCTACAAAGTGTGCCTGGTTTGCAAACACACTTTTTAGACCATTCCACAACTGGAACTGACAGGCAACGCCGTCCCCCATTGCTAGTATATACTATAATGCCTTTCATATGGGCAACTATCCAGCAAGCTGCAACTTTAACATGTTCCCATAGAAACTTAGTAATGATGCAGGAAGCAAGGACTAGAGAGTAGCACATGGCCATCTTTCACATCAGGAGCATTGACGTTTGTAATGCTTAGAGCCACCTCCAATGAAAGGCCAATCCGAATGGGTGCCATTGACTATTAATGGTTGACACTCACGTGGGCCAGTTGTAAGTCTCACCTCTCATGTGTCTGAATCAGTGTTTCTCAACCAGGGTGCCCTGGCACTTTGGTGTGCCATGGACATCCATGTAGGGTGCCCCATTTTATCTATAAGGCTTTGACAAAAATGTGAATGTAGACTTACAACTGTTTATGTAAGGCTAATAGTATATACAATATGTTTATTTTAGTTGTGAGGTCTAACACTACCTCTATATTTATGTATTTGTACCCTTCATTACACCCCTGACAAATGACAAAAAATGACAAAAAATTATAGGGGTGCCCCGGAAATGCCAGACTGTGTGTTAGGGGTGCCTTGAGCAAAACAAGCTTGAGAATCCCTGGTCTGAATCATCAATGGAATGCAGGAGAGGGGTGACCGAAGTTACACAGGGAACAGACTTGTCGCTTCTGTGTGAAGAGGCCTAAAGCAATAATACATTCTTGTATCAGGATGAAAGGAAAAACACAGAGGGTGCCAATCGTGCCTTATCGCTTAGGCAAACTAATTGTCATTGTAACAAATGTGAATTCACTTGATAAGGAGCTTGTAGTCGGGATACGCCATTCTCAAAAAAAAAAAACCCAGACAGGCAGAGACCTGTCTATGCTCATCAGTCTCTGCATACGCCACCTCCAAACACCATATTAGTTGAGTGAACATTTGTTACTATGACATACGATTAGTTTGCCTAAGTGATAAGGCACGATTGTCACCCTCTGTGTTTTTCTTTTTTTCCTGATACCTGTGTATCTGTCCTTCGCATGTGGAGCGAGGAGCAGCCTGACATCGAGATCGGTTAGGGCAGTTTTATAAATCCTCCTGCTTGAGACGCTAGACAGCACATACATGTTAGTTTCCTGTAGTACCTTTGTGAGTAGACATCTATAAGGAGTGCCCAGTGAAGGGATTACAGTTTATTCATTCCTGTGAACATATAACTCTAGGAGTGCCTCTATTCCTTTTTTACTTTTTTTTTTTTTTTTTTTTACAATATTAAATTCTTGTTTACTTGAGATTGCAGCCTACAGCTAGCAGGGTTCCTGTGGGACTAGAAGGAGACAGAAGAGTCAAAGCTTGAAACATTGGTAGCCTCTAGGGCATGGCTGTGAGAGACAGCAGGGAAATGTAAGATGACAAGCGTCCATCTCGCTAACCACAAAGGAGCACGCCTTAGGTTACAAGAGGTCAGTTATGACCTATGGATTGGCTGTTAGAACAAAATGGTATGAAAGCACAGTACACAGACTGTAACCTTCCTCTTAATGTTTACTTAAAGTGATATTAATAATTAAAATTAATTTTATTTTATATGTATCCATGAAAAAAACATTAAAAATGATATAAGTCTTATCTCTCAAACCTTTATGGTTTGAGAGATATTGGCAAGTAAAGTTCCCCCTCACTGGCTGTTTCAGCCAACTCTGCCATCTAGCTGACAGACTTGGAATCTGGTCCATAGATCAGCCACGGGCTCTTCAGCAGAGCTGAGATCGCAAGATGTAAAAATAACTACTTAACTGGAATAGTCTACAAAGTGTGCCTGGTTTGCAAGCACACTTTGTAGACCCTTCCAATGAAATAGGTATTTCAAATGAAGCTGCAGGTGGGTAAAAAAATTCCCTCCTGACTTTAAATGCATCAAAATCCTATTTGCTTTTAAACCAACTATCATAATTCTCAACATTATTCTGAGCCAGAAAAGTTTCCATTACTTTTTGAAAGTAACTACAGTATCTGCAAACACAGCATCCGGAGGCAAAGAATTTCACAGGGTTTACTGCCTCCTTAAGGGGTTTTTATGGTTAGTAGATGTCTACTTGGGTCTATGGTTATTTTTTTAATAATTGCAGGCATACCTCAACTTAATAAAGAAAAAGGTAATTTAATTTTCTCATTGTTTCGGGCTCCTGGGGAGTCTTTATCACGAGCAACTCCTGACAAAGGCTTCCCAGCGGCCCAAACGTTGAGAAAATTGAATTATTTTTTTCCATATTAAATTGAAGTGTGCCTGCAATTATTTAAGACTAGATTTATCTTTTGGGAACAGCAGTGCAGTAGGTTCACTAGAAGGGGAAAATTAAAGTTACTTTGATTTAAATGGAACGTTTAACCCCCTGAATGCTAGAAAGGTCTCTCACAAAATTGCTAAACATTGTGATGCAGGTCTGTTGCATATCTTTTTTGCTTTCTGAAAACCAAATGCATCATATGTGCAAAATAAAAAAAATCATATTCTATGGAGAAATGTAAGTCACTGACTTTCCTCTCCATTAGAATGTAACATAATAACTAATTGGAATTTTACCACTAGAGGGCACTGCTAATGTAATAAAAACAACAACACAGGCTTAAACAGTAATATGCATCTCTCAGCTGTGGACGTACCCATATTTTACTCAACAGGAAATGTCCTACAAGATATATTTTTCATAAAACAACGTTGCTGCTCCTTTAATCTTTTACACTCTGAATAAGGCGGTATATATGCTTTTTATCCATCTTTGTGGATGTCTGGCAATCAGCAGTTTCAGAATACTCAAAGATAACACTGAAGTGGAGAAGGGCAAAAGGATAAAATATAGGGATTGTGGTGTAATGATCCTGTGCCCCTATAGTTCTTATTCAATAAGCTGAAGAGGTGCAATTCTGGAGATAACCAAATGTACCATACAGGAGAAATAAAAAAATTATATTCTATGAAGAAATGTAAGTCACTGACTTTCCTCTCTATTAGAATGTAACAGAATAACTATGGAGAAATGTGAGTCACCGACTTTCTCCTCCGTTAGAATGTAACAGAATAACTAATTGGAATTTGACCACTAGAGGGCACTGCTAATGTAAAACAAAAAACACAGGTTTAAACGATAATAACTCTGTAAATATGCATCTCTCAGCAGTGGGCGTACCAATATTTTACTCAGCCGGAAATGTCCTACAATATATATTTTTCATAAAAAAAACTTTACTGCTCCTTTAATCTTTTACACTCTGTATAAGGCGGTATATATGCTTTTTATCCATCTTTCTGGATGTGTCTGCAATCAGCAGTTTCTGTATACTCAAAGGTGACATTGAAGTGGTGAAGAGCAAAAGGATAAAGTATAGGAATTGTGGTGTAATGATCCCGTGTCCCTATCTGACCAAAGTATCAGTTTGATGCTTACTGAAGGATCTGTGACAGCAGAGTCAACTCATTCAGCAATGTGAGATGCATAATAAAGTAACACCAGTTTGTAAATCTATAGCCTGGCACTAGGGTCAATCTGAGTCCCATTTTTACAGTACTGATTGCTGATGGCTCGGATCCCAGATGAAAGAATGAAGGTTGGCATTCTATTAAGTGTTAATGGTGCTGCCTGTTATGTTTTTCTTACAAGCGTTATATAAATTGAAATAAGATTTGCTTTTTCTGCACACAAGTGCATACTAAAATAGCTATTGTTTTTACCCAATTAGCACAGGGACTTCTTAATTTCATGCTCTGATTATTTTTGTCATGTTGATTTTTAATGCTATTTTTTTAAAGATACATTTATGTGCATTGCTGTTTAATGAATTCTACATGTTCATCTTCAATGTATTTAATTTGAAATACTCATTTCTGCTGTTAGAACCCAATGATCGCATATAAAATTACAGTTCACATGAAATTTTTATTCTGAGTGCTCTAATGGAATGTCATTTCATAGCAAAGAAATAGAGTCCGGCTTTACATGAAGAACTGCTGCAATTCCGCAGTCAACCAAGAGCTCCATAGGGGATAAAAATGTCCCCAAAATTTCTGTTTCTGTTAGAGACCTCTTTTGCATTCACGAGGTTAACTTTTGAGTGCCAAAGGGTAGTTCCATTTAATTTGTAAGTTTTGGGTATCACTAGTGTAAATCATTTGTAAGCTCTGTGGTATTACTAGTATAGCTCCATTTCAATAGTAAGCTCTGTGGTATTACTAGTATAGCTCCATTTCAATAGTAAGCTCTGTGGTATTACCAGTGTAGCTCCATTTCAATAGCAAGCTCTGTGGTATTACCAGTGTAGCTCCATTTCAATATTAAGCTCTGTGGTATCACTAGTATAGCTCCATTTCAATAGTAAGCTCTGTTGTATTACTAGTGTAGCTCCATTTCCAATGTAAGCTCTATGGTATCACAAATGTAGTGCCATTTCAACAATAAGTTCTGTGGTATTACTGTTGTGGCCCCATTTCAGTTGTAAGCTCTGTTGTATCAATAGTGTAGTTCCATTTCAGTTGTAAGCTTCATTACTTCATAACATTAATGCCAGCTATAAAATTAACAAAAGCAGTGGGGTGGCACATTATTGAGCTGGAGCAATAGTAGTTATGGTCACTTGATTGTGCTTGCCCCCCATGCCAAGAGTTGCCAGCCCTTCCCTGCCTATCTGGCACTCAAAAGGTTAAATCAACTGGTATTTTTTATTCGTTCCCTATGGTGAAACTTATTTGCTCCAGAATAAATCCTGTTCATCTTAGTGTACCAGCCTTAGAGTGGTAACATGCAAGCCTACCAGAGCAGCTTATTTTCTATGCTACGAAGCTGGCCATAAAATGGCAGCTGCATATCAGCTGCTCTTCATTGTATTAAAATTCATTTAAATCAATAGAAAACTGTATTTGTACTCTGTGGTTCAAATGGATTTCCCCAGAATTCATCCAGTTGGTCTCAGTACTTTAGTTCAGTGTGGGAATACACAAACCTCCCTACACATCTAAGCCTATATAATAATTCGCTATAACGTGTGTAAAGCCACAGTCATGCACAGTAGAGACTGCTGTGTGTGCTGCAGTCATGCACAGTAGAGACTGCCAGTGACGAGGCCCCACTCTGTATTAGCCGCAGCGCGGGCAGTCTCTACTGAGCATGACTGCACCGTGACCTGCTGCCAGTGGCACTGTGGCCCGTGTAACGGGCTTTTCAACTAGTTTACAATAAGACATTGGCAAAAACATGCTGCCTTCGCAAATGTATATGATTGCTGTAATGTAAACCAGCACACACCATCTGCCGTCGTTAAGACTTTAAAGCAAGCAATCCCCAAATGCCTCCTCTATAGCATGCACAGTAAAGTGGTAGAATTTTATACCAATTTATTTTGTGCTTTTTTGTACCTGGTAAGAAACAAGGCACGGAAGAATGACATACCCATAAACTCGGAAACATTCCCACACTGCCCTCTTCTTGGTGCAAGTGGAGTAAGTAGGAGAAATTTGGGTGTAGATATCTTAGGGCCATATGTCCAAAGGGATAATGACAATTATATGAACACAAAAACAAGTAATTGGATGTATGAAGAACATATTTGCTATAGAATATACAACAAACTGGTGCCTTAACCAGCTGAGCCAGAGAGATGGCTCAGCTGGTTAAGGCACCAGTTGTAGAATCTACTAAGAGCACGAGGTTGCAGGTTCTAATCCCGGCAAGGTCAGCTCAGGCTTTCACCTTTCTAAGGTAGATAAAATGAGTCCATGACATACTTGAAAATGAGAGACAATCTCAATGTATTCTTCCTGGTAA
This sequence comes from Rhinophrynus dorsalis, assembly GCA_037306005.1. Lineage (NCBI taxonomy): Eukaryota > Metazoa > Chordata > Amphibia > Anura > Rhinophrynidae > Rhinophrynus > Rhinophrynus dorsalis. The sequence goes on from CM074723.1 coordinate 459,502,982, forward strand.
AATACTTTCACAAAAAAAAAAAAACTAGTAATGTCTGTTGTATATGACCCAACTCCAGAACTGCCGGGAAAAGGGCGGGGCTAAACTATTCTTCAATGTCGTATAGAGGAAAAGAAAATTTGTCGTTTATAGCGACAAAAAAGTCTTGCAAAAGACAACATTTGTAGGTTAAGAAAAAAGTGGAAGGAATGTGAAGTTCTGAATTTGGAAATTTTTGTCTTCAGTTAAGACATTTTTGTCATTAGGTAAGACATTTTTTGTTGTTACATACGACATTTTTGTCTTTACATACGACAAGCGTCATATTTCCGATCACAACCGACACTCTCTGAAAATATTAATGATCCCAATGACACTGTACTTTGAAAAGTTGTTACAAACGACAAAAGCTATTTAGCTACTTCTCTGAACATATGGCCTTTAGTGCATAAGCCATGGTAGGCAACGCCAAATCTCAAATTCCGCTAACAGGATATCCCAGCTTGATTACAAATGGTCCAATTAAAGTGAATGAGCCAATGAATAAACCACCTGAATTAAGCAGAGATATCCAGCACTGTTAGCTGAACTTGAAGACTAAAGTTATCTACCCCTAGCACAGGCAACAGGCAGGCATCGGCAGAATAGATCAATTTCAAAGCCTGTTTAAAGGGATAGTAATACTTCGTTTTATCTTTATTTTATTTTGTAGGTATTAAAAAAACATGAAGAACAATATAAGTCTTATCTCTCAAACCTTTATGGTTTGAGAGATATTCACAAGAAAAGTTCCCCTCCTACCCCTTTTACCTAGTGTAAGCCATCTCTTCTCAGATGTGGAATCCAGTCCATAGACCAGACAGATAACAGAATGGGACAATCTTCTTCTTATGAGAACAATGAAAGCCCTGTCCCCCTTGACAAGTTTTTCAGGGTTTTCCCATATCTTAATTGAAGATTGTCCCTCTCTGCAGTCTACCTGGGCACCTCCCTTCTGATCTGGCTGAGCAGTGTTACATTAGTAAAAGGGGCGGGAGGGGGATACTTTGTCATTGAATTACTCTTGAACTACAACTCTGACAGAACTGAAATAACACTCTCCAAAGTCCAAATACTATGATGATTAATTAGAGCTGCTTTTATTATGAAACATTACTATCCCTTTAAGCACAAAACGTGTCAGTTTAATTCTCTAGGGTGTCCCATGCTTGCAACAGCTTTCTTTCATACAAAAGATTAAAGTACCACAAATTATCATGATATGGATGTAGCGTGAATTTCTATAGCAGAGCTCTCATTACTGATTTACTCTTGTCATTTGTATTTCTATAGCAATGTCATTTTATTATATAACATAGATCTTACACAGTCATTTGCACTGGCATTAATCTGTAAATACTGCCTATTTAACAATGTAGTTCTTCCAAAAAGGTTTTAAATCCTCTAATCATGTATAATTATTTTTACTATTTTAAACCAATTTCATGAGGAACATTAACTCCCACTGTGTAAATGGCAACTAATTAGAAACTAACAGAAAAATCAGCTTATTGTAATCTATGAAAGGTGTATAACCTTAGTTGCTTTATGAAACTTACATTAGTGAAACATTTGGAAGTTCTCCATTATAGAAGAAAGAAGCAATAATCAAAATATACTCAATTGTGTATGTGAACTAAGCTTCAATAATGTTCAGAAGAGACAGCACAATAAGTGAAACATAGTCTCTTAGAATAAATATTCTACCTAAGCACCCTTAGTACCATAGAATAGTTATTCTTCCCAGGAACCCTTATTACTATAGAATATCTATTCTTCCTAGAAACCCTTAGCACTATAGAATATCTGTTCTTCCCAGGAATCCTTAATACCATAGTATATCTATTCTTCCTAGGCATACTTATTACCATAGAATATCTATTCTTCCTAGGCACACTTAGTACCATAGAATATCTATTCTTCCTAGGCACATTTAGTACTATAAAATACTTATTCTTCCCAGGAAACCTTAGCATAGAATATCTATTATTCCCAGGAATCCTTATTACCATAGAATATCTATTCTTCCTAGGCGTACTTAGTACTATAGAATATCTATTCTTCCTAGGCACACTTAGCACCATAACATATCTATTCTTCCCAGGGACCCTTATTACTATAGAACAACTATTCTTCCCAGAGACCCTTAGTAGTAAAGAATGTCTATTCTTCCTGGGATCCCTTAATAGCATATTATATATATTCTTCCCTGGGACCCTTAGTACTAAAGAATATCTAGGATCTGTTAGTATTATAGACTATCTACTCTTCCCAGGAACCCTTAGCACCATAGAATATATAGTCTTCCCATTGACCCCTAGTACCACAGAGTATCAATTCTACCTAGACATCCTTAGTACTATATAATATCTTTTTCCACATAGGCACCATTAGACCCACGGACTATCTATTCTACCTAGGCACCCTTAGTACTATATAATATATTTTTCCACCTTGGCATCATTAATACCATAGACTATCTATTCTACCTAGGCACCCTTAGTAACATAGAATATCTATTCTACTCAAGCACCCTTAGTACTATAGTATTAGCTCCTCTTCCTAGGCACCCTTAGTACTACAGTAATATATCTTCTTCCTAGGCACCTTTAGTACCATAGGATATCTATTCTTCATAGGATTGAACTGATAGCACCATAAACTATATACTCTCCCTGATTATTTTATATGGTACAGACTGGCCAAACGAGCCAGCCTCCATCCAGAGCAGGGCACTCCGAATGGTCCAGCGCCTGTCTCCGCTCCCATCTCATGGGCAGCAGTCGAGGCTGCTGTGTGGCACTTTGGCCCATGTACTAGTCCCACTATATATAGAATAGAGCTAAAATTACATTTACATTCACATTTGAGAATGGCCGTGTAATAAACATACGCATATACACCGCTAAACCAGCAAACAGAGAAATTCCTACCATCTCTGTTCGGTTTGACATAAATGCAGTCACTTTTCAATCCTGGAACAAAAATCTCCAAAAACGGCAAGCTTAATCTTCATCCAAGATATTTTATTAATGAATCCAAAACAATTAAAATATACCACTGAGTAGTGCTACGAGCTATGCAGCTACACACTGCTTCCTAAGGCTGGTGGTAACAAAACAAACAAAAAAAGCCATGGTTTGGCAATGGCACAAGAAGTTTTAGGCATTGCTGCTACTGATGGAAATTGGTGCAATTCTTCAGAACTTCTAACTCTCAACAGATGGCAGGAAAATACAATGTAATTAAACAATCAAGTGGACAAGGTATATCTAACACAGGCGATGCATCATTGCTAAAAAAAAATTTAGTCTGAAAACTTCCAATAATGATTACACTGTTTTCATACATCCCACTTAGCTGCTACCAACTGGACGTTCTCTCAGACAAGCATAATGATGAGAAAGTGACAGTTGGACAGTGACAAAATTAAGAACCAAGACTATTGTATCACATGGGGGATGGAAACTGTTAAGGTATACTATTCTTATGAAAAAGCATGTTTGTCCTGTGTCTTGCTCTAATATATAAAAAATTTCATACATGGGGGAATATTCTTCTGAGGCACCCTTAGATCTTTAAGAACCAGTTGGGTTTCCAGCACATTGCTTTGAAATGCATTGCACGTCCGTCTGATCCTTAAGGTGTTAAGCAAGGCACCTTTGGTGCCCTTAGCCCTAACCAAGGCAACACATTTCGCTCCTTTGCCAAGTATGGGAATACCTTTAGCATCCTAAGTAATGTTTAATTGTTTTATTGTCATGTTCTTGTAGTTTAGGAACATTACTACAGAATAACATCACTTTTGATAATTGGTGGTATTAGCTCAGTTTTGTTGGAAAATGTAGGAAAGAAATATCAAAAATATATTTAATTGTGGTATTTATATATAAAGAATAACCTCAAAATTTTCTGACAATTAATTATTATTAATTGTTAATTAATTAATTAATTATTATAAAGATAGTACATGTCTCTTGAAAAAATAGAGGACGTGCGGCATGATGTCAGTGCTCTAGCTGACTGCAGGAGAATCCGGTCCCGGGACCTGCGGAGGCTCTTCAGCAGAGCCGAGATCGCCAGATAGAAAATAAATACTTCACTGGAACTGTCTACAAAGTGTGCTTGCAAATCAAGCATACTTTGTAGACAGTTCCAATGAAGTGGTTCTTTTTCTATCTCGCGATCTTGGCTCTGATGAAGAGCCTCCTCCGGTCCCAGGACCGGATTCCCCTGCAGTCAGCTAAAGCGCTGACGTCAGGGAAAGGGGAGGGAGAAGGAACTTTAGTGCCAAATACCTCTCAAACCATAAAGGTTTGAGAGATGGGACTGGGGTCATTTAGTTTAATTCTTTAATGGCTACACGATTCATGTTTGTACAAATTTGACAATACTATCCCTTTAAGTGCTGACAGCCATGATAGTCCTGGCACGTCATGGGTCCTTAAGGGGTTAAAGACCAATATATACTGACGCTATAATAATGACATTTTAACTCTTTTCTTTGTTTTGAACATAGGATGCTTAGTCAATGCCAAAGCAATGCACTGGCAACCTCACTAGACTGCAAGGGGGGTTTATACAATTTGCCAGTAAAAGGGTTATTGTATGTAAACTGGTAAAAACCTGTTTAACCCCTTAGGGTCTGATGATCCCGCGGTGTCTGGTCCTTTAAGGACCAGATAGACGCGTTCGACGTGCCGTCCCATGTGAATGATCACGTGGGGCGGCACATCGAAAGGAGGACTGAAAGAGATCGCTCCGGTCTTGGAGCGATCAATTTCAGTCCATGGTATTACTCACCGCGCTCCTGCAGGAGCGTGGTGAGTAAAAGTACGTGACGTACCAGGACCGTCACTGGTCCTTAAGTGCCGGACCAGCGTGACGGTTCGGGTACGTCACAGGACGCGAAGGGGTTAAACTAGTATATAAACTGAACATATAAGCAAAATATAAACTGGTAAATAAATCAGATGTAATCAAACAGGAACAAGTGTTTGTTACAGGAGTATTGAAATTATCTTGGCCTCGCCCATAACTAAGCTTGCAGGCATGGCCAGGACAAGTGAGGTTCACCTCACAAAGAGGGAGCTGCCTTCACAGCCTAATGGGAAATCCATTCTTTCATTACCTACAAAGCATGCAAGACCCAGGACATTTCATCTTCTCTTTTTTCCACTAGGCTGATAGCAACAATTCTCCATGCACTACTTCTTGCTGATTCTTCCACATCAAAGTAAAACCTCATGACCATTTTATCTTCTTGAGCCTCAAGGCACTCCACAAATTAGATTGTAAGTATTCAGGGGGAAGTGTGAAAGGAATTAGTAACACTTAATAAGCAAAAAACTGTATATTGTACGGTTTATCCTCCTGCTGAGATGTATTTTACTGAAAAGTTATTGCAGCCCAAACTTGATTCTTTAGATATAGTATCTCAATGACCTGACATTTTACAGTAGCACTGTTGATACATCATCCTATAGAGGTTTATGGTCAACTGACCAGAAGCTATACATAGGAAGGTGTAGCAACAGCGCTACTGTCACGGTGTGCAGGCTAAAGAAGGACAGACACAAAGATAAAATATAATCACCTTTATTTATAATGTACAACAAAATGGTAGAGCTCCACAGAACCCCAGACATAAACAATCAGGACCCAAGGTCCCTCCGGAGCTGCACACTATACTGTGCACTGCAGCTGAGGTTTCTCAAAATGGCTGCCTCAGATCCTCGCTATTATTATTAACCACTAGGATGTTAGATTCTGGAATTAACCATGTCTCCATAGAAACAACATAAAAATTCTTCTAATTCCCATTGATTGAAATAGGGCTATAAACATCTTCAGTGCTAGAAAAGTCTCCAATGCATTGCTTCACAACGCATTGAAGACTTCTCTAGCATTCAAAATGTTTAAACGGATAGCAATATTTTACAGTAAAAGCAGCTCCAATGAATCTTCATAGTATTTGGGCCATGGAGAGTGTTATTTCAATTCTGTCAGAGTTGTAGTTCAAGAGTAATTGAATGATAAAGTATCCTCCTCCTGCCCATTTTACTGCTTACGTCAGAGCAGCAAGTCTGTCAGGATGGATCACAGAGAGGGACAATCTTCAGTGAGCTTAAGGAAAAACCTGTTAAGGGGGGCAGGGTTTTCATTGTTCTTAAAGTAAGAAGATTGTTCCTTGCTGTGATCTGTCTGGTACCAGGACCAGATTCCACATCTGAGGGGAGGTGGCTTACACTAGGTAAAAGGGGAAGAAGGGGGATACTTTATCATTCAATTCCTCTTGAACTACAACTCTGACAGTATTGAAATAACACTCTCCATGGCCCAAATATCATGAGGATTAATTGGAGCTGCTGTTTTTGTGAAACATTAATATCCCTTTAAAGCCCCATTTTAATCAAGAGGAATGTTTATTTGATCTCTATGGTGCAATTAGTTTGCATCAGAATTGATTCACTTTGTCTTATTAAATCAGCCTCTCCAAATGTAACTTGGTGACAAGACAATAAGTAACTGGAACTGCATGGAAGTTAGAATTTTTGTTGACTAACATTGAAATATTTAATGTAACATCGTATGTTTTCTATAGATAACAAAATGAAACACAGCCATTCTTAATACACAGAACTTCTCATTTTGGTGAAAAAAAATCCCAAAAGGTTATAAATCTGATAATATAATTTATTCCTTTGTCAGAACTTTCATACTGCACAGGACAGCTGACATTTTGTCAGGCTAAAACAGAGCTTGTTGTTGGAAAATGTCAACACTGCAAAAGTGTAGATGTGGATCAATTTAACTGCAATAATTTATTCTTAAGAAGAGATAGTCTGAAAACAGCATCCTCCCCCCATGACTGACTTTTCTGTCTCCAAGAGAGAGAAATTTCCTTTAGCTGTTTTCCTACTTAATTGGCTGACCTGTGCCAAACACCAGCTAGTGTCAGATCCAAAATAAATGAAGCAGGTTACAAGCTGCATGGTGAGAATCAGAAAATAACATTATAATGGTATGATAAAAGTATAGATTGATGGGGAGATGGATAGACAGACAGACAAATAAAGAGAGACAGACACACACACATATATGTGTGTGTGTGTGTGTGTGTGTGTGTTTAAATAGGGATGACAGCTCTCGTGACAACCCAGATAGATAGATAGACAGACAGACAGACAGATAGATACATAGACAGACAGATAGATAGATAGATAGATAGATAGATAGATAGATAGATAGATAGACAGACAGATAGATAGACAGACAGACAGATAGATAGATAGATAGATAGATAGATAGATAGATAGATAGATAGATAGATATAGATAGAAAGAGACAGAGAGAAATAAATAAAGAAAGAAAGAGAGGGAGGGAGGGAGGGAGGGAGTGACAGGCCCAGATTTTGGCTCTAGGGTGACCACATTTCCGTTCTGCCATTCTGGGACATGTGGTCAACCTAATCCCGCAGCTGAGGCTCCCGCCGGCGCTGACCATCTTTCTCATGCTGACACACAGTAAGAGTTCTCAGTGGGAACAGCCTCAAAAAGATGGTCAGCGCCGGCGGGAGCCTCAGCCGCGGGTCTCACTTAGAGCACCAGCATACCTGCTCCATCCCAGTTGTCTAGCATGTACCAGTCCAGCCAGCCAATGAAATGTATTTGCTATATGGTCTTCATTGGCTGGCTCAGCCAGCCAATGAGTACCATATGGCAAATACATTTCATTGGCTGGCTGGACTGGTGCGTGTTGCTCCATTCCGGGACACAGACCCCCAATAAGGGACAGTCCCGGGCATTCTGGGACATGTGGTCACCCTATTTTGCTCCCTATACCTGGATCCTACTGTCCCTACTGTCCTTGCATGTTTTCCAGTATTCCATGTATGCGTATATGTCTGCATAGGTTTATTTATATAGGATCACTGGTTTCACAGCATTTTAAAGGGTCAAAAGGCTATGAGCATGTTAATATGTGTTAATACTGTAGATTTATATGATTTCACATACTGTTTTGCTGTGGATAATGTCTATTCTGCTGTACAAGTGCAAGTCTAAGTGTAGTGCTCTCTGTAATATGTTGTTGTCATGCTAAAACGATAGTACAGACCATTAGTGGCCATCTATCACCCCATAACTTCTTTATATTCATGTCTAAACATCTAAAATAAGCATACATATATTATAAGAAAGCATATGTTCATTAGTGTTGAGCGAGCATGCTCGGCCGATGCTCGGATCGGCTCGAGCATCGCTCTGCTCGGCACATGGCGGTACTCGTACGAGTACCGCATGTGCTCGCCCGCCATGTTCGGGTCTCCTCCCCGCACGTTTTGCGGCTGCTGCGCAGCCAATAAACGTGCAGGGAGGCTCTGACATCGGTGTAATGCCAGCAGCCATGTTGGCTGCTGGCATTACACTGATTGGCTGGCCAGAACCCGTGGTCAGGTGCTGTATAGCACCTGACCATCGAGTTCGGCTCAGTCTGAGCCAGGGAGAGCTGAGGATAGGAAGGGAAAGGCAGTGTAGGGAGGAAAAAAACAAAAATTGTGAAAAAAAAAGAACCAAAAGTCCTTTTTAGGACTACTGTGTGTGGGGGCAGCAGGTTATTTGGTGTGGGGGGAAAAAAAAAAAAAAAAAAAAAAAAAATATATATATTCTGTTTAGTGTGCAAAGTTGCAGATTAGAGCACATTCTGTTTAGTGTGCACAGTTGCAGATTAGAGCACATTCTGTTTAGTGTGCAAAGTTGCAGATTAGAGCACATTCTGTTTAGTGTGCAAAGTTGCAGATTAGAGCACATTCTGTTAAGTCTTCAAACTAAAATATCAAAGTCACGTATTCCATTCAGTGTGCGTCGCCGCAGTTTAGCAGCACATTCTGAGTACTGTGCAGAGTTGCAGAATAGGAAGAAATACTGTTAAGTCTTCAAACTAAAATATCAAAGTCACATATTCCATTCAGTGTGCTTCGCCGCAGTGTAGCAGCACATTCTGTGTACTGTGCAGAGTTGCAGAATAGGAAGAAATACTGTTAAGTCTTCAAACTAAAATATCAAAGTCACATATTCCATTCAGTGTGCTTCGCCGCAGTGTAGCAGCACATTCTGTGTACTGTGCAGAGTTGCAGAATAGGAAGAAATACTGTTAAGTCTTCAAACTAAAATATCAAAGTCACATATTCCATTCAGTGTGCTTCGCCGCAGTGTAGCAGCACATTCTGTGTACTGTGCAGAGTTGCAGAATAGGAAGAAATACTGTTAAGTCTTCAAACTAAAATATCAAAGTCACATATTCCATTCAGTGTGCTTCGCCGCAGTTTAGCAGCACATTCTGTGTACTGTGCAGAGTTGCAGAATAGGAAGAAATACTGTTAAGTCTTCAAACTAAAATATCAAAGTCACATATTCCATTCAGTGTGCTTCGCCGCAGTGTAGCAGCACATTCTGTGTACTGTGCAGAGTTGCAGAATAGGAAGAAATACTGTTAAGTCTTCAAACTAAAATATCAAAGTCACATATTCCATTCAGTGTGCTTCGCCGCAGTGTAGCAGCACATTCTGTGTACTGTGCAGAGTTGCAGAATAGGAAGAAATACTGTTAAGTCTTCAAACTAAAATATCAAAGTCACATATTCCATTCAGTGTGCTTCGCCGCAGTTTAGCAGCACATTCTGTGTACTGTGCAGAGTTGCAGAATAGGAAGAAATACTGTTAAGTCTTCAAACTAAAATATCAAAGTCACATATTCCATTCAGTGTGCTTCGCCGCAGTGTAGCAGCACATTCTGTGTACTGTGCAGAGTTGCAGAATAGGAAGAAATACTGTTAAGTCTTCAAACTAAAATATCAAAGTCACATATTCCATTCAGTGTGCTTCGCCGCAGTGTAGCAGCACATTCTGTGTACTGTGCAGAGTTGCAGAATAGGAAGAAATACTGTTAAGTCTTCAAAGTAAAATATCAAAGTCACATATTCCATTCAGTGTCTTTCACCGCCGTTTAACAGCCTATTCTGTGTACTCTGCAGAGTTGCAGAATTATAAGAAATACTGTTAAGTTTTCAAACTCAAATATTAAAGTCACATATTCCATTCAGTGTCTTTCACCGCCGTTTAACAGCCTATTCTGTGTACTCTGTACAGTTGCAGAATTATAAGAAATACTGTTAAGTTTTCAAACTCTGCGCACGTTTCCCTCTTAATCATGGCCTCACTTCAGAAAATCGATGACATTTTTGGGAGAATTTGCAGATGATATACAAGTAAATATACAGCAAATACTGTTTGGTAACAATTTTTTCGCCTAAAGTCGTTTTTATTTTCCTTTTTGTGTGTTTTACAGTCAGTCTGGAAAAATGGCGTACTACGGGCGAAAGATCGTTCCCAGCAGCGATGTTGGAGTCCAAGATGCATCCAGACATCCTGCCTATGCTGTCCCTGAACCATTTCTGTGGTGTTTCCATCATTTTCTGCCCTTTTCCTATGGACCAGGCACCCTCCCCTCATCAGAGCAGGGGGTGCCTGGTGTAATGCTCGAGTCCTCCCATTGACTTCAATGGGGCTCGGGTGCTCGGCCGAGCACTCGAGCCTCAGGGGGTGCTCGGTCAGAGCACCCGAACATCCGAGCATTGGGGTGCTCGCTCATCACTAATGTTCATACATTAATTATTTATTTTAAGCAGCTTAGTTTCATCACAATTTGCTGACCTAAACTGCACCCCTTACATTATATTATACTTTATAGTAATTTCTAGGATTTGTAGCCATTGCACAGAATACCACCCCTTTTCTCTAGGAAAGACTATGGGAGTTATAAAGAAGTGATAAAGCGAATAGGACTTCTCCAGTGATATCACTTCTCCAGTTCCTATGTTATTCTATGGATGTATATACACTAAGATCTCCAGGGGTGGAGATATCTTAGTGAATCGGTTCCATAGAATAACATAGATACTGGAGAAGTCATCTCCACTTTATCACCTCTTTATCACACCTTAGTGCACAACCCGTACGTGTCAGGCGATAACATGTTTGACATGGATTACAGTATCTACCAGCCGAAATGCAGAAGTACAACATAAAATAAATCTGTAGAATGCCAGAATCTATGAAATGGCTGCTTTAAGCCTTTGGATGACACAGCGGTATGCAAAACATTGCTGAGCAATGCGGTGCGTACCTTTCTGACACTCAAAGGGTTAAACCGAAGGCATAACTATTCACTTTTATAATATTAAACTTAGTTTAAAGATGTGCATTAAACATATTATAAGCAATGTTTTAGACACAAAAATGTATTATTATTTTTTATTGCAGAAAGCAGAATATAATCTTATAACGTGGCAATTTCCTTACATATAGTTTCTGTAAACACATAAACTCAAATACACACGCTCATAAAACAAAACATAAATCTATCCAAGTTTAATGCTTCTAATAAAGAAGTGAAATGTGTTAATTGATATGGCAGCGTTTCTGTCAAATGATATGGCTTTCTTCAGAACAACTTGGTTAAATATGGCCCCACATAGAATCAGCTGTAATTGTCTTTGGGTACCAAGATGTTGCTAAGCAACTTCTATGATGTTAGCAACAGATGTGTTTAAATAAATGCAATTAACTTCAATGCAGAAAGATGTGGAATTGTGTTCTGCTGTGAAAAATGCTGAGGTATATATATTTATGAACGCTACAGTTACTGACACAATTTATTACAAAGTCACATCAGAATCCAGTTGAACCACTTTGCAAGTTAGAGGTATTGCGAACAATAGATTTCGCTATATACCTGTAAATCTCTACATATCTTGGAGGGAATGTATGAATCCACCAACACTTCTTATTTGCTGTGCTTAGACTTTGGCATAATGATACGTGAACACTTCGGGGTATGCGCTGAAGCGTATGATTGCTTTACTGCATTCCGTTGCATACACTGCTCTGTCTTTAAAGGAACAGTAAACTTTTTTAATGAAAAAGTATGTATGGCTATTCCTCTTGAGTAAAATAAGGGTACTCCAACAGCTGAGAGATGCATATGTCCAGAGGTATTACAGTTTAACCCCATGTTTTTTTTTACATTAGCAATGCCCTCTAGTGGTCAAATCCAAATTATTTTTTCCTGTTACATTCTAACGGAGAGGAAACTCAAGGACATACAGTTCTCCATAGAATGTGATAGAAACTGACTGTCACTTCCTGTCAGAACTATCAGGAAGTAAACACAGTAAATTCACTTCCTGATTATTTGACCTGTTATAAATCCTATAATATAAAAGGCCAGAATGTTTGTCTGATTCAGTCATGTGCAGTAGAGACTGCCCCAACGCACAGAATGCTGGGAGTTCTGTGCTGGGAGCATTCTGTGAGGTCAGGCAGTCTCTATTGCGCATGAATGAATCGCTTGCGCCGCCAGTGAGGCAGCAACAGTACACAGAGCAGGACCGGCTTCTTTACCTCACCGTGTACTCGGGTTTTTACACTAGTTTTGAATAAAACAGCTGACAGTAGTTAGAGTGCCCTTGTTTTACTCAGCAGGAAAGGCACTATAACATAAATGTTTAAAAAAAAAATCTTTACTGCTCCTTTAAGGTTTTAACGCTCTGAGTGCACTGCAATGTGTTGGATAACTCTCCAGTACACAAAGGGTTAAGACAAGCAACCTCAGAATGCTTCCTCTATAGCATGCTCAGAAAATAAAGTACAGTTACACCACTTTACTCTGCATCGTTAGTACGTAGCGTTAAAACACGATACCTCTTGGGCATTTATAGGGTTATTGGTTATCCATGAAACTAAAGACATAAAATGAAAAAATTAAATCCTGCCACCACTGCCTCTGCTCTACTCTGTGTACCCTCCATCTCTGCCTTAACCCTTTGAGCACCAGAGTGCAATGTGTTGCGGACCCCTCTCAGCGTTTTGATCGTCACTAAATAGAGGGCGACATTTCAATAGGATACTGTAAACCTGATACCAGATTTACGCCAATCCACAAGCCTATCTATTTTTATGTATGATGGGGTATGAGGAGGCTTCTCCATCAATAAGCCTTTTTGATACTTGTAGAGTCTAAATTGCACTTCAAGCCATCTGCAATAGGATATGACACCTGTAGTGCTCAGATTTGTTACCTTCCGCTGATGAGCGCTCAGCTGGAGACAGACATGTGCAGCTGTGAAGTTGTGGAGGCTTTTTATAGCATACCTAAGGCCAGAGAGACGTATGAAGGGACTTCAATAAATGGACCTTAGACTCTATTTCGTGATCACATCTCCTCCTTCTGTGTTACAGCAGACTACATTTTTTTTTATTAATGTTCTCCAAAGATATCCACTGTTCTCTAAAGAACATGCCATGAGCCATTTTGTACCTTATCCTCGGGGCCCCATAACAAGCTTTAGAATTTCCCATCTTCATTACAGGAGCGTTAACCAGAGGCACAGCCTTTTAACCCTTTCATTGACCCTCTGGCACAAAAAGGGTTAATTAACTTGCCAGTGCACAGGTTGGGAAATCCTAAAGACACGACCTGTTAGCGTACCTGGGAACTTCTTGGTTGGGGCTGCCCGGAGGAGAGCCCTATGGTGCCGATGAGGAGGGAGAAATGACGTGATTCACGTCATACAATGGGCAGGGTTTAATCGTGAGTGGGGGCGGGACTTCTAAAACACAAAAAATAGCAAGAATAGACAGGGGTAGGAGGTGAAGAGGGTGGGAACTGGGAGTTCCCAGGTATGCCTGTTACTGATCGGCTAGGGAGCCAATACCGCTGGATAAAAATTATAATTCCCCTAATTCTCCTTTTAACTCCTTGAATGCTGGTAAGGGCTCACACACAAAGAAGTGTATTGGAGATGGAGACATCCCTAGCAATCAAAATGTACCCTTGAGTGCCAGAGAAGTGTCCAGCGCATGATACTCAAAGGGTAAAAAGCCCCCTTTAAAGCAATTAAAATGTTTATTTGTTCCTTATGGCGTTGTTGGTCTGTTCAATAATTTCTCCAGTTATGCTCCAGAGGAAGGTGCAGATGTGGCACCGAAACGCGTAGAGCTATATATTTTCCCCAAGAACGATGCAATTTCGTATACATAAATCTAAAGATTGAATCGGCAGCTTGAATTCTATAACAAGAGAAAGAGGAACATGAGCCCCAGAATTAGCGACTCCCGTTGGTCCTAATATGCTTGGATTTAAGACGAGACCAACACTGACCACAGAGATCCGCCACTGAACACCGCTCATGGCAGAACACACCGGCGGGGTACAGCGGCCTGGACATCAGAGGCGGAGAGCAAGCACTCGCCTATACAAAGTGTTCAAAATGTGGAAATCAAGTAAGGGGCCATCTATCTCCTGTTAACCCTGTGAGTGCCAAAGGGGTACACAACGCATTGCTTTGCACTCAACGGGTTAATACTACTAACTCCTGATCAATACTGATTGCTAGTTTAAGAACTGCAACAGATCGAGCAGTTACCCAGACACTTCATCTATAAGTGTTTCTGGGGATAATACACACAGACTCATTAAATTTTTATCCATTTTCTTATTTTTATAATTTTGTTTGTAATCTATACTCATATGTTTTTATGGTGAGATATTCATTATACATGCTATTTTAGTTCTGAGAGCACTATATAATTTATTAACATGTTATCTCTATTTCTAATTTTGCCTTTACTTATCCGAGTATTATTGTTGACTGTCTTAAAGGGATAGTAATGTTTCATAATAAAAGCAGCTCTAATTAATCATCATAGTATTTGGACTTTGGAGAGTGTTTTTTTAAATTCTGTCACAGTTGTAGTTCAAGAGTAATTCAATGACAAAGTATCCCCCTCCCACCCCTTTTACTGATGTGACACTGTTCAGCCAGATCAGAAGGGAGGTGCCCAGGTAGATTGCAGAGAGGGATAATCTTCAATTAAGATAAGGGAAAAACCTGAAAAACTTGTCAAGGGGGGCAGGGCTTTCATTGTTCTGATAGGAAGAAGATTGTCCCCTGCTGTTATCTGTCTGGTATATGGACTGGATTCCACATCTGAGAAGAGATGGCTTACACTAGGTAAAAGGGGCGGGAGGGGAAACTTTGCTTGTGAATATCTCTCAAACCATAAAGGTTTGAAAGATAAGATTTATATCGCTCTTCTTGTTTTTTTAATACCTACAAAATAAAATAAAGATAAAACGAAGTATTACTATCCCTTTAAATTTTATCCAATCCACTACTACATTTAGCGGGTCCATCTTTTGCACTTCCCACCTCAATCCTTTTATTTTTTATTTTTTTTTTTACAATAATTTCTCCAGTTTGCCTTATTAGCCTCATTAGCCTCAATGTGTGTGTGTATGTGTGTATGTAGTTCCAATAAGAACAACATATACATGGAGTCAATATGGAATCACTAAAACTACCTTTATTTTTGGCTCAATTAGCAAATTTCTTTATAAATACATTGTGCCACAATTCTTATTTGGACTATGCCATTTCTACTCCACTTTTCAAACAAAGTCAAATGACGAGCTAATACCTAGCAAAAACGTCACTAAACATTTTGTGACACTTTACAGACACTCTTTATATCACGTCAGTTTTATAACCATCCCGTTCTATGGGCTTTGAACCACAGACTTGTTGATGTATCTAGCCACTTTGTCAGCCATTTAAAATGTTATAGTTGCCCTGTAATATACTGCAAGGATCATATTTTTCATCACACTCTTTGTTACTTAACATTCAATGATAAACATTCTTCTCACACCATTAAACACAGCAGTAGGTACATGGATTCCTGTACTGTATTCAACCTTTGTATATTGATGAATAATAAAATATATCCATGCTGTGTAGCAACAAACCTCCTTCATACCTTAGTTATCCCAGTGTTGTTTTCATGTTTTAAAGGGATAGTAATACTTGAAATGTAAAAAAAAATATGTTGTAGAGTTTATCCCCCCTGAGTAAAACAAGGGCACTCCCACTGCTGAAAGGTGTTTCATTCAAAAGTTATTCATTTTCAAAGTTGAATTTTTTAGGTGCAATATCACAGTGGCCTGCAATTGTACAGTGGCGCTGTTGCTACACCATCCTATGGAGATTTATGGTCAACTGACCAGAGCTGTCCATAGAATCGTGTAGCAACAGCGCCACTGTACAATTTCAGGCTACTGTGATATTGCACCTAAAAAAATCAACTTTGAAAATTAATAACTTTTGAATGAAACACCTTTCAGCAGTGGGAGTACTCTTGTTTTACTCAGGGGGATAAACCCTACAACATATTTTTTTTTACATTTTAAGTATTACTATCCACTTCGGTAATAGTGAGTTCTCCAAATCCATGCTTTTGCAATGCATTGGAAACTTTTTCTAACATACAAGGGGGCTGGTGTACCAAAATAAACTTGAGTTATATGGGGGCTTGCATTCATTGATTTAAATTATATTTTTTAACCCCTTGAATGCTAGCGAGGTCTCCAACGCAATGCTTTGCAATGCGTTGGAGACATCTCTTGCATTCAACGGGTTAAAAGCTCATTTATATCAATAGTAGTTTGCAAAATGATTAATTTCTCCCCATGCCACAGTTGATTTACCCCAGAATTACTCAAGTCCTTCTTAGTCTATCTGCCACAAAACGTTTCAAATCTCCCATAGAATTCCATTATATGTACCGAAGAATCCATCAAACTCTCAGTAAAAGAGGCAGGTGCAACAATACATTTCCTTGATGCTCCAATTCTTATAAAAGAGTGTACCGAACACACACATTTACAGCAAGTCAATAGACCAGCACAAATACCTGCACAGATCCTCCAACCACACAAGGCTCAGCGAGACACTTTGATAACACAGGACATGCTCTGATGAACAAGCCAGAGACAAACAATATCTAACATTGGGAAGAAAAAAACATTTCAGCTAAAAGGAATACACCTATGTAGAAATTGAGTACAAGATTGACATATCACAACATTAATTCTAAGGGCTTGTTCAACCCATAATGGGGTGCATTGCACCGTGTGATATCCATACCTGGGAACTCTCCTCATCTGCCCTGGAGTCTAAGGTTTTTAGAGTTAATTATCAGGTCTCTGGAGGCAGAGGCTGATTCTCTGATGGTGGTGAGTTTCCTCTGAAACTCTGCACACTTCTCATCCTTCCCCACCCAGTTCCTCCAACTTCTCCTCCTTCCCACCTGTTCCTCCAACTTCCCCCCCAACTTCTCCTCTTTTCCACTTTGATCCTCCCACTTCCTACCCACTTCTTCTCCTTCCCATCCTGTTCCTCCCACTTCCCACCCACATCTTCCAATTTTCTCCTTGTTCCTCTCACTTCCTGCCCACTTCTCCTCCCTCCTACCCAATTCCTCACACTTCTCCTCTCTCCCACCCTGTTGCTCCCACTTCTCCTCCTTCCCACCCTGTTCCTCCCTCTTCCCGCCCACTTCCCCTCCTTCACACCTTTTTCTTCTCAGTTCCTGCCCACTTCTCCTCCTTCCCACCCTGTTCCTCCCACTTGTCACGCTCACCTGGCTTCCGCCCGGTGTCTCCGCTTCCCGGTCGCGTGTCTGCGGTGGTGCTTCCGGGTTTCGGCTCGGCTGCGCATGCACGGTTCCCTGCTGCCTTCTCTTTGGCAGCCGCGCATGAGCCCAAACTGGTGCACTATTCGCAGGGGCTGCTCCTAGCAAGAACGACTCCCAGGCGAGCCTCTCTACCCTGCCATGTGATTGGACTTCCACACTATTTAAACGGGTTACCCCAGTCATAGGGTGTCCGTTCCACGAGCTCCTTAGTGCTAGATTTTTCTAGTATCCTTCTGCTTGTCTTCAGTCCCTGGCTTGACCCTTGGCTCCGAATCTGACCTCCGGCTTGTCTTCAGTCCCTGGCTTGACCCTTGGCTCCGAATCTGACCTCCGGCTTGTCTTCAATCCCTGGCTTGACCCTTGGCTCCGAATCTGACCTCCGGCTTGTCTTCAGTCCCTGGCTTGACCCTTGGCTCCACTCCTGACCCTCGGCTTGTTCTCAGTTTTCCGGTTTAGTTTGTCTAGTCGGCCTGGTTCTTAACGGTACCCAGGGCACTCCCATCCTGGTTGCACCCCGGCTCAACTGGGGTGGAACAATCTGGTTTCGCAACCAGCACCTTTACCCAGCTTCGGCTGCAGCAAGGGAGTACCTGGTACACCGTCTCCGAACTCAAGCATCGCGCCCCAGCATCGCTCTCCAGCCACTGAATCAGTGCCGGCACCACACGGGTCCCTACCCCTCGTTGTGGTGACACCACTTCTCCTCCTTCCCACCTTGTTCCTCTCACGTCCTGCCCACTTCTCCTCCTTCCCACCTTGTTCCTCCTACTTCTCCTCCTTCCCACCCTGTTCCTCCCACTTCCCACCCACTTCTTCCAATTTTCTCCTTGTTTCTCTCACTTCCTGCCCACTTCTCCTCCCTCCTACCCTATTCCTCACACTTCTCCTCTCTCCCACCCAGTTGCTCCCACTTCTCCTCCTTCCCACCCAGTTCCTCCCACTTCCCACCCACTTCCCCTCCTTAACACCTTTTTCTTCTCAGTTCCTGCCCACTTCTCCTCCTTCCCACCCTGTTCCTCCCACTTCCCAGCCAGTTCTCCTTTTTCCCACCTTGTTCCTCTCACTTCCTGCCTACTCCTCCTTCACACCCTGTTCTGCCCACCTCATGCCCAATTGCCAAGTACCATGTTGATAAGCCCCACCCACACAATTAAGCCACACACCCTTATGACTTGAATTACATAATTTACTTACCTCCATTCGCATCACAAGAACCCTTTCCAGGGTCTCAAGCGGATGAAGTTCCCAGGTATGCTGATATCTTTTTTCATATATAGCACTGCACACAGAATTTTCCAGGCACAGAGTGTGCCTGTTCCATAGAGCTTACAATCTAAGTTTTTTGAGGCATAGCGAGATAAGGTGGCTTGCCTAACGTCACAAGGAATCAACACTAGGAACTGAACAAGGTTTTCACAGCGTCACAGAATGTGCTTTGGCTTCAAAGTCAGTCAGTTAACCAATTGACTGAGCCAATCTTTATCAAATGAGGATGCCCCCATGGCACTGATACAATTGCAATCAGTGAGCCATACACAACTTGCTGGAACTCCCCAACAACTACACATGGTCAATGAGTATTTGCAGCATTGAGGTCTCCATGGTGGCCTATTGGATTGCTGTGTAGGCAGCTCGCATAATTGATTGATGCTGTTCACAAAGTTCCACGCGGGTTACAGCTAGTGAATTAATGCTGGACTACCAGTTCATTCATCTCATAGGGAAAGATTGGGGCACAGGTTCCAGAGGAGTAGTCACTGTGTTTGTCTTGTCCATGGGTGTAAGTCCTCAGGGCATGTGCAGAAAGAAAAAGTGGAATAATTCCGTGGCAAACCAATTTCACTGTAGATGACAATTGACCCTTACGGTTTAAATGAGGTTTTTAGATAAGTTTAGTCATTTGAGCACCAATTTGCAAGAGGGACGTGATTACGAGTTTGGCTTCTTCTAGGACCAAATATACAAAGAAATGGAGCAACTCTGGAGCAAACCAAATGCACTATAGGGGACAAATACCATTTGCATTGATTTAAATGGGATTTTAATGTCTTTAAATAGCAGGATACCTATATATCATATAAATCAGTGGAAGTTTTATTTGTCCCCTGTAGTACAGTTAGTTTGTTCTAGAATTGCTTTAACCCTTTGAATGCCAGAGAGGTATCCAACTCCTTGCATGTGTCCCTGTTCATTTATAAATGAACCCCTTGAGTGCCAGAGGGGGGGTGCAACGCATTGCTTTGCAATGTGTTGCACACCCTTCTGGCACTCAGAGGGTTAAAGCAGAGATCAGATGCAAAAGTTCATTTAAGAGCCACAGAAACAGAACAATAGAGATAAAGCCCCATCTATGATTCTTAAGGGACATGAAAATCTTCTCAAGGTAGTCATATGTCATCTGTTCAGTTACAGACTATGGTAGAATTAAAAAGAAAAAAAACAAACAAACAGAAAATAGATATAATGTACTCCTTTCTGAAGGACAAGTCCTTCTATTAAATAAATTAAGAGCCACTTATTTCAAGGATACAATACAATACCCTTTCAATAAGCCATTGTATCTACAGAGCGCTTGCACACAGTTTGCAGTGATATCATTTACTTACTAATGCACAAAGGCATACCTCCCAACATTTCAAATTGCCAAAGAGGGACAGTTGTGTTTTAGGGGGTGATGCTGGGGGTGTGACCGGTGGCCGGGGCAATAATGAGAATTTTCAGGCTGTTTCATGACCTACTGACACCTCCTTGTGTTACCTAATAAATGACTTATAACAAGACCAAAGTATTTTATTTAAGCATACTAATTCATAAACACATATACTGATGTTTAAAGAAACAGTAATGTGAGTTTTATTGCTGTGGAGCAACGTGATACACTTATATAAACACCACACAGTCTGATCTCCTAAAAAGAGGGACAATAGGGTGAGAAAGAGGGACAGTGGGATTTGGGTCTAAAAGAGGGACTGTCCCTCCTAAAGAGGGACACTTCGGAGGTATGCAAAGGGTTCGAAGCTAAAATGAAAATATGCCCTCTAATCATAAATAGTTTTAAAGGGATAGTAATACTTAAAATGTAAAAAAAAATATGTTGTAGAGTTTATCCCCCTGAGTAAAACAAGAGTACTCCCACTGCTGAAAGGTGTTTCATTCAAAAGTTATTAATTTTCAAAGTTGAATTTTTTAGGTGCAATATCACAGTGGCCTGAAATTGTACAGCTCTGGTCCCCAGACCATAAATCGCCATAGGATGGTGTAGCAACAGCGCCACTGTACAATTTCAGGCCACTGTGATATTGCACCTAAAAAATTCAACTTTGAAAATTAATAACTTTTGAATGAAACACCTTTCAGCTGTGGGAGTACTCTTGTTTTATTCAGGGGGATAAACCCTACAACATATTTTTTCTACATTTGAAGTATTACTATCCCTTTAACCTTTAGATAAATAAATACATATTTTATGTGATTATACTTTCCCTCTTTTGTCTTCTATTCTTAAATCCATTCGGTGGGTGGCATGATTGCATTTGCTACCCGCTTCCTTGTTTGATGAAACCGAGATTCAGATTTACATACTCGATGCATATTTTATACATACCATCTGGCGAGTGCATGTTCATTGAGGCCTCTTTTCGGGAGCATCTTTATATACAGTGTTACCCTTAGGAAATTTCAGATTGCTTCAGTGTAAGAGCCATACACAAAGAATTCCTGGGAGGTCACCTTTCTGTTTCATTAAGACGTTTGAAAACTGATCATCTCGGCTGACAAGAGGTATTCCTCTACATTGGATGTCTTCTTTTAGTCATTAATTTGGTGCAATATACCACAAATAGTTTTAGTAATTGTAGTTTGTATACAACAGAACATACGTTTGGTCCATAGATTGCTCTCAGATGTTTTACACTCTCTTATTTCATCACTAGTACAATGCCAGGACCTTTCACTTTCAGGTCCTCACAGGGAGACAGATTAGCAGAGGAAGAAGAAGGAAAATGCAAGCATTAGGCCCATTGGACAATCTCCCTAGCTGCCTCTGGTGCTGGTAATTGTGATGGAGGTGGGTAGAGAGCGGGAAGAAGAGGACAGAGATTCAGAAAGGGAGGGTGCAGAGATACCATCTTTTTTGTATGTTGTTTTTTTTTCGTGTATAATATGCTCCCCCCCACACACATACACACCCCCTTCACATAAGGTTAAAAATGGTTAAACAACAGTGCATATTATGCCTCAGATTTTATGTATGTCTGTCTGCCACTCACTCTAAAGAGTTTCAGCCAACACATTAACCCTTTGAGTGCCAGAGAGGTATCCAATACATTGCATTGGATACCTCTGGGGCACTCATAGCGTTAAGGAACTTAGATCACCTGTCTGTCACTTATCATTCAAAGGGGTTTTTGCTTATTTATTTTTAAGCTCTCCTTCCTTTCTTCACACACACACACACACACACCCAGAGAACAACTGGCTACCACCAATCCTCCTGTTAAGTAACTCTAGTTCCCTCTCCTTGCCTGTCAGCCACTAGCATAAAAAATTCAGCTGCCGTCTCTCTTTCTCTCCCAAGCAAGCTGACACCTCTCTTATAGTTAGCATGGAATATATGTGAGAAACTATATGTAGGGGAATTCATTATTATCAGTGATTTCAATGCAATGAAAAAAAGCAGGAATAATGCAGAAGACCCACTCAAAGCAAAGAACTGCCATATTAGTCATGTTTCACTTTTGAAGTAAAAATTTTCACCCAACCCTAAAAATAAATACCATTTTATCCATGAAAACTATTGTTAAAAGTTATGTAAGGTTATCAGTGCAAGTCTGGTCTACAGCATGAAATCTAGAATCGCAGTGTTCATAGTCTCTAAACCTTTGTGAAATAATGCAGTGCCGGCCTCTCTATCATCTATGAGGGTTAAATTCTATCCTACCAGACAACATACACACACACACACACACACACACACAGTGGATACTGTCACGGCTTCTCCCTAACAGCATGATGTATAATGATATACTGTGCACAGAAATATGACAGATTCAATCATTATGATTTCAAATCTCCAGCTATGTTCCTAGCAGTCACACTGAGACAGCAGACCTGCATCTGAATTAAGCTTACAGGTGAATCTTTTATATGCACTGAGACAATTTGCAGAAAATAGCATTTCTTCACAACTTTCAAATTGTTTTTTTAAATGACTGTATTAAAGGTGAGACGATAAGAAAGAAAGAAAACCGTGACATGTTTGAGTCTCCACTTCATTAATTGATGAACATATGTAGTCTTCAAAGTTGACGTTTAACGCTTTAGTCCATCAAAGTGAAAAAAAGCAATACTGTCCCATAGTGCTATCTCTTCATTGTTTTATTTTATTTTATATCTACTTTGGACAATGTTCAACAGTTGGTGAAGGGCTCTGGTAACAGATAGTAAATGCAATATAACAGCAGAGTGGTTCTCAAATCATTTGCTTCTGTTGAAAGTTTCAGTTTCATTAAAATACAGGAGAATCCTTAAAGGGATAGTAATGTTTCACAATAAAAGCAGCTCCAATTAATCTTTATAGTATTTGGGCCATGGAGAGTATTATTTCAATATTGCCAGAGTAGTAGTTTAAGAGTAATTGAATGATAAAGTATCCCCCTCCAGCCCCTTTTAATGATGTAACACTGCTCGCCTCAGAACAGAAAGGTGGTGTCTAGATGGATTGCAGAGAGGGACAATCTTCAATTACCATAAAAGAAAAAACCTGAAAAACCTATCAAGGGGGGCAGGGTTTTCATTGTTCTCACAGTAAGAAGATTGTCCCTTGCTGTGAGCTGTCTGGTCAAGAGACCAGATTACACATCTGTGGGGAGGTGGCTTACACTAGGTAAAAGGGGTGGGAAGGGGATACTTTATCATTCAATTACTCTTGAACTACAGCTCTGACAGTATTGAAGTAATACTCTCCATGTCCCAAATACTATAAAAATTAATTGGAGCTGCAGTTTTTGCAAAACATTACTATCCAATAAGCACTATGCAACGGTAGCTGGACCATAATAGCAGTATATTAAAACTCCCCTTTTAAAATGCTGCTGGTATGGAGAGGTTTCTCTCCAAATACCCAAAAAACCAACAATATGCTAGCACTCTAAGCTGTTAAAAACAACATTGTAACTTTATTTGAATAAGCGTAAAAACAAATATAACTTATCTTGTTCCATGCAGTCAGTGTCCTTAAAGGGATAATAATACGTTGTTATATCTTTATTTTATTTTGTAGGCATTAAAGAAACATGAAGAACGATATAAGTCTTATCTCTCAAAACTTTATGGTTTGAGAGATATTTACAAGCAAAGTTTCCCCTCCCGCTCCTTTTACCTAGTGTAAGCAATATCTTCTCAGATGTGGAATGCAGTCCATAGACCGGACAGATAACAGCAGGGGACAATCTTCTTCCTATGAGAACAATGAAAGCCCTGCCCCCCTTGAAAAGTTTTTCAGGTTTTTCCCTTATCTTAATTAAAGATTGTCCCTCTCTGCAGTTTACTTGGGCACCTCCATTCTGATCTGGCTGAGCAGTGTTACATCAGTAAAAGGGGCGGGAGGGGGATACTTTGTCATTGAATTACTCTTGAACTACAACTCTGACAGAATTGAAATAACACTCTCCAAAGTCCAAATACTATGATGATTAATTAGAGCTGCTTATTATGAAACATTACTATCCCTTTAAGTGGTGGGTTCAAGACTCAGTGGTTGTGGTTGGGCTACGATCAACGTGTTTCGTGTCACAGACACTTACTCATGTTTTTAAGTTTTTTCAAGTAAGGCTACAATGTTGTTTTTAATGGCTTAGAGTGGTATCATATATACATACTCAGAGAGTTAAACCCTTGGCTCTGCCCACAGAGATAAGGGAATGGAGTTATCACAGCTTATAACTCATCTTCTTTATCAGGTATAGATGGTTGACATCTGCACAGCTGGATGACATCAGTGACTTACTCAGGGATTATGGGAACTTTCACTTCTCTCCACAGAAGCCCTATGTCTGTGAATCCGCCATCACTGGGCTTCTGTGGGGAGGGGAGAATCGCCCTCATGTGCTTATTCTCCCCCAAACGTGGAGTTGGGTAGAGGGAAGGACAGTGGGGGCTCACATATGTGTTTTTGAGGTTGAGAAAAAAGGATGCAAACGGGGAGGCAAACATTTGGATTTTGTGGGGAATTTTTTTTTTATTATACCAGAGATTTTACGGTTGGTGACGCACAGCACAACGTTCATAACAATAAAATGTTGGATCATGGGTTGGAGATAGAAAGTGGACAGCCTTTTCAGACATAAATCTGTCACTTTTGATAATGTGTCATACAGAATAAAAAATGGTGGAAAGGTGAGAGGTGACTTTTTCTTTTAATATTGCTTTAAATTGACTTCTCCAAGATATATATATGTAAGGCTACTGGTTAGCCTGGAGTTGTGGGAGGGCCGGCTGGAGACATTTATACCAGCCTTAATCCTTCCTCCGGACCGCTCAGAGCTCTGGCAGAGCTCGGTGTTACCCACCCACCCATACCCCTCTTTTTTCTCAGCACTATCATTTAAACTCTTATTTATATATTTTCATTACACGTGTGGGCCCACTCTTAGGCCTACTCTACAGGTCGGAATGGACAATATTCATCCGACTTACACCTTATCACCTTAGTCTTTCCTAGGCCTGACCACAAATATATATATATATATATATATATATATATATATATATATATATATATATATATATATACACAGTAATGTGCAAAAGTTTTAGGCAGGTGTGACAAAATGATGTAAAGTAAGATTGTTTTCAAAAATAGACATGTTAATAGTTTATATTCAGCAGTTAACAAACTGCACAGCGAGTGAACAGAAACAAAATCTAAATCAAATCAATATATATTTATATAAACATTATTAATCATAAAAAATGAATGAGGCACAGTCAGTTGCATTCCCTGTATTGACCTCTTAATGTCCAGAGGGAAGGCCTATCCTTTCAGCTATGGCTCCCCAAAGGAATTTTCCGCATCATGTCTTTTTCTCCTGAGTACTGAAGGATGACTCTTAGTGAGTCCAGAGGGAGGTCTAATTCTGTCTCATAAATCTACGGAATTCTGTCTTTTGTTACAGTAGTGGGAAGACCTTGCCAGAGAAATGCATTTAAGAACTGTTTGACAGGGTGAGAAAGAAAGGTATCCCCAGCCCATAAAGTATGGAATGATTAGGAAAGATGCTACTACTGCCCGTGCTGGATTAATATATGTTTATATATCCTCTTATTGGTGCCGCCTTCACCTGTTGGCAGCAGCAATAAAAATATATAAAGAAGGATGGAACGGCATAGTAGGGGACTGTCATTGAATGCTGGTTAGGGAATTTATTATTTAGTATATGTAGCACTGGCAAGGTCTTCTTAAATTATTATAAATTAAAAAAAAGGCTGTGGTCATTTTACCCATATCCGTGTCTTTGTGTTCATTAATATAAATTAACACTCTGAGTGCCAGAGAGGTATCCAAAGCATTGAGCTCTGGCACTCGAAGGGTTAAACAACTGGATTTTTCTGGGTAGAGTCTGCAAGTCATGTCTTTATCTCTTTGTAAGTTTGTTGAATTAAACAGGAAAAAAATATTTCTTATGTTAACCTATTGAATGCCAAAGGAGTACACAACACATTGTGAAATAATGCTTTACGTACCCCTCTGGGTAAAAGGTTTCTTATAAAAGAAGTATTTATCAAGTTCATGGTAATTTACTTTTTTAATTCATTATGACATGTTTTTAAAAAAAAATGACAGATTTACTTCTGAACATACCATCCTCCCAACCTGCCCAACCCAACCCAAAAGAGCTTGTACTGGCCAGCCAGAAGTGGCATCTGTGATGGAGATCAGTGTGGAATGTTGGTATCTGGTTGGCAGGGAGTGGGAGTGATGTTGGAGAACAGTGTGGAATGTTAGTATCTGGTTGGCGGGGAGTGGGAGTTATGATGGAGATCAGTGTGGAATGTTGGTATCTGGTTGGTGGGGAGTGGGAGTTATGATGAAGATCAGTGTGGAATGTTAGTATCTGGTTGGCGGGGAGTGGGAGTTATGATGGAGATCAGTGTGGAATGTTAGTATCTGGTTGGCGGGGAGTGGGAGTTATGATGGAGATCAGTGTGGAATGTTAGTATCTGGTTGGCGGGGAGTGGGAGTTATGATGGAGATCAGTGTGGAATGTTAGTATCTGGTTGGCGGGGAGTGGGAGTTATGATGGAGATCAGTGTGGAATGTTAGTATCTGGTTGGCATGGGAGTTATAATGGAGATCAGTGTGGAATGTTAGTATCTGGTTGGTGGGGAGTGGGAGTTATAATGGAGATCAGTGTGTTAGTATCTGGTTGGCGGGGAGTGGGAGTTATGATGGAGATCAGTGTGGAATGTTGGTATCTGGTTGGCGGGGAGTGG
The DNA here is from genome assembly GCA_037306005.1 of Rhinophrynus dorsalis. Classification (NCBI taxonomy): domain Eukaryota; kingdom Metazoa; phylum Chordata; class Amphibia; order Anura; family Rhinophrynidae; genus Rhinophrynus; species Rhinophrynus dorsalis. The sequence continues at coordinate 459,530,085 of CM074723.1, forward strand.
GAGTTATGATGGAGATCAGTGTGGAATGTTAGTATCTGGTTGGCGGGGAGTGGGAGTTGTGATGAAGATCAGTGTGGAATGTTAGTATCTGGTTGGCGGGGAGTGGGAGTTATGATGGAGATCAGTGTGGAATGTTAGTATCTGGTTGGTGGGGAGTGGGAGTTATGATGGAGATCAGTGTGGAATGTTAGTATCTGGTTGGTGGGGAGTGGGAGTTATGATGGAGATCAGTGTGGAATGTTAGTATCTGGTTGGCGGGGAGTGGGAGTTATGATGGAGATCAGTGTGTTAGTATCTGGTTGGCAGGGAGTGGGAGTTATGATGGAGATCAGTGTGGAATGTTAGTATCTGGTTGGCGGGGAGTGGGAGTTATGATGGAGATCAGTGTGGAATGTTAGTATCTGGTTGGCATGGGAGTTATAATGGAGATCAGTGTGTTAATATCTGGTTGGCGTGGGAGTTATAATGGAGATCAGTGTGGAATGTTAGTATCTGGTTGGCGGGGAGTGGGAGTTATGATGGAGATCAGTGTGGAATGTTAGTATCTGGTTGGCAGGGAGTGGGAGTTATGATGGAGATCAGTGTGTTAGTATCTGGTTGGCAGGGAGTGGGAGTTATGATGGAGATCAGTGTGTTAGTATCTGGTTGGCGGGGAGTGGGAGTTGTGATGGAGATCAGTGTGTTAGTATCTGGTTGGCGTGGAGTGGGAGTTATGATGGAGATCAGTGTGTTAGTATCTGGTTGGCATGCCAGTCAGTAATGTCTAATATGCATAAGATAACTAAGAAATAATGGTAAATATCTCAAACTATTGAGTTATATTAAAAAATGTCTAACACAACATATAGGTGGGTGATTTTGAAAGCTCTTTCATAATTAATTATTTGTTTCAAAGTGACAGTTATACTTTAATTAAGGTAAACCTTATTAGGTTACAGTCACCAGGTAATTAAAATCTAATACACTGTATTAGCCCCTTGAGTGCCAGATCAATGCGTTGGACACCCCTCTATCACTCAAAGGGTTAAATACTTCAACATTCCACGCATACCCTGCCTGTCACCACAGCCTTGTTCCAGTCTACCACTGTTCCCTCAAAAGTAAGTGACCCAGCACTGAAAGAGTTAAAAAAACAAAACCATATAAATGTAATTAAAACTGATCAGGGCTGCTTGGTGTATCAGTTATTTTGGTGCAGCCCTGCAAAAACAGTCCTTTCAGCAATGGGTAGCTAATTTGCGCTGACCTTAGAGGAAACACTACTGTCAACTGGTAATCACAGGAGCACACATACACAGTATGAGCCCACAACCTTGTTCCACTGTCCATTGGTTTTCCTAGGCCCACCCAGAAACTGTCTGACACCACAACCTTGTTCTACTGTCCACTGCACACATACACAGTAATGACATCACAACCTCCACTGTCCACTGGTTTTCCCAGAACCACACAGACACTATCTGACATCACAACCTTGTTCCACTGTCCACTTGTTTTCACAGAACCACACAGACACTATCTGACATCACAACCTTGTTCCACTGTCCACTTGTTTTCACAGAACCACACAGACACTATCTGACATCACAACCTTGTTCCACTGGTTTTCCCAGAACCACACAGAAACTGTCGGACATCACAACCTTGTTCCACTGTCCACTGTTTTTTACAGAACCACACAGACACTGTGTGACACACCAATCTTGTTCCATTGTCTACTGTAGTTACAGAATCACACATACAGTCACTGCCTTGTTACACTGTCCACTTGCAGTCACAGAACCACTAATACCCTCTTACACCTTAGTGTTGTTTCTTTTGCACACCTGCAGTCATAAACATATTCTGACTTTGTCCCCCTGGCTTGTTCCATTGTCCACTGAGAATCACAGAACCACAAATACACTCTCTCACTTCCCAACCTTGTTCTCTGGCCCCCATTACATATATTCCACAGAACCCCACAAACTAGGAGACACTTATTTCTATGGGGAAAAGGCCCTAGGACTGGGCTTTAGAAATGTGGAAAGTTACCTGACAGCTGTGGAAATAAAGTTCCAATAGGTTAAAATTCAGTAATGATCTCCTAATTCACCCTACAGATCCTTTCTGATCTGTAGGGCTGGGAGACAAAGATCTGCAGGGCTGTAAGACACCAGAACTTCATTCACCAGTGCCACTTTTGGGCAAAGAAGTGAGCTTGCTACCTCTCTATTAAATCCTGCGTCAGTGACTTCCCTCAGTTCCCACAGCCATCAGGTCATTTCCTACACTTTTAAAGCCCATTCCCTTTACAACCCTTTAAAAAATATTCCCTCATCTCTAACATGTGATCTGTGTAATAACAAGATCAATCCCTGTATCAGGTATAAAAAGTAATTTATTCTGACCTTACTGACACAGCAATTAAAATCTACCTATTATAGTATGTAACTATGCTTTTAATTCAAACTGTTTGTTATTGTACAGTGTTATTTTATTATTGAGATTCAGGATTCATGTTTATGTAGGAGCAAGAAGCCTCAGAAATTCAGTTACTAATGAATCACAAACAATGAAAGAAAAATGATAGCAAAGAAAAAAATGATACTCTCCAATTACAAGAGAGAAATCAGTTAACACCTACAGTATGTCAAATGGAACGAAGCAGTAATCAAGATAACAGGATGGATTTAACAGCAAGTCTTAAGTGAAATAAACAAGAAGATAAAATACATCAAGGCCGACCTTCGCTTAGTGTAAAATCATAGAAACAGCATAATGTAAATAAACTGGTAATGTTAAAGGGGAACTATCACCCCTATACAATTTTACCTTATTGTAATCTTTATCTAGCGATAAGCTTAAATTGTTGGTTATTTTTATTAAAAAAACAAAACAGAACATACTGTGGCGAAATATACATTATTAAAGGGGAACTATCATCATCATAATATTGCCTCCCAATACATCCTATATACCAATTTGCTAGGATGTTTGTCACGATGCAGTCATGCTCAGTACA
>CM074723.1:459535588-459543088 GCA_037306005.1 Rhinophrynus dorsalis
AACATTCCTTTAACAACTTGGATTCACTGCCTTGGAGACCCATCTTGCATCCAAGGGGTTAACTAACAGTATTGTAGCTCCCAGCAAACATAGCTCCTTGGCACTAAGTGAATATTAGATTACAGAGCAGGAAATAACCTACATGTGCATCTGCAGCTACCTATCACTTAGCTTAACTACTCTCCTCTTCTGCGCTAGGTTAGCGAGACAATCAGTATGCCATAATCATAAATATCACATCAGAGTTTCTGCATGCCTTGCATCTCTCCCATATGTTGTGATTAATATCCAATGAAGATCAGAAGCAGAGTTTTCCTTGCCGAAGCTCCATGAGAATTGATAATGGAGCCTAGGACTATTTTTTACATACTGAGCTTTTGTTACCAGATGAAATAAACAGTAAACCTACCCTATTAAACTGCAAAACCAGTTCACGCTGACCTATTAAATATATTAACATTTAGGCTACGTTCACACAGACAGTTCAGTTGTGCTCCATTTGATCCATGCTAAGCCACCAATGCCAGCTTAGTGACAGCTTTTCATAGGAACATAGTAGATAAGGTTGAAAAAAGACATGCATCCATCAAGTCCAGCCCATGCCAAAAACACCCCTGTTGATCCAGAGGAAGGCAAAAAAAAGCCCTCTGGACCATTTCCAATCTAGTCCCAAGTGTGTGTGGGGGGGAATTATTCCTTCCTGACTCCAATTGGTAGTCAAATAGTTCCCCGGATCAATATCCTATCTGCTTTGAAGCCATCTGTCATAATTGTCAATATTGTTTTGTGCTAGATAGGCATCCATTGCTTTTTTGAATGCAGTTGCATTATCTGCAAGCACAACATCCCGAGGCAAGGAATTCCATAGCCTTACCGCCCTTACTATAAAGAATTCCTCCCTTTGTTTTAGTCAAAAGTGCCTTTCCTCTAGTCTTAATGGATGATCTCTTGTTCTTAGCTCAGCTGTTTGCATAAATAATTAATTGGATAGTTATTTGCATTGACCTTGAATGTATTTGTAAATAGTAATCATATTACTCCTTAGACGTCTCTAATGTAAACAAACCCAGTTTGGCTAGTCTCTCTTTATAACTCCTTTCCTCCAATCCCTTTACCAGTTTTGTTGCACGTCTCTGCACCTTTTCCAGTTCAGTAATGTCTTTTTTTAGAACAGATGCCCAAAATTGTACTCCATATTCTAGATGAGGCCTAACCAAGGATTTATACAGATGTAGGAAAATATTAGCATCCCTTGCTTCTACACCTCTTTTTATGCAGGCTAGTACTCTATTTGCTCTTGCAGTAGCTGAGTGACTCTGCACACTGCTGTGAAGTCTATTGTCTATCAGCACTCCTAAATCTTTCTCTAATGAGGATTTCCCCAGTTGTTTCCCATTTAGAGTACATGTAGCAAGTTTGTTTCTACAGCCCAAATGCATAACCTTACATTTATCTACATTAAATGACATCTGCCACTTTTCTGCCCCTTCACTTAGTTTATCTAAATCCTTCTGTAGGGAAAAAACATCCAGCTCTGTGTGTATTTCCTTACAAAGCTTAGTGTCATCAGCAAAGGCTGAGATGCTACTTTCAATTCCCACTTCTAGATCATTAATAAACAAATTAAAAAGCATTGGGCCCAGGACTGAACCCTGCGGCACCCCACTTATAACCTTAGACCAATTTGAAAAAGTTCCATTTACAACAACTCTCTGCCATCTATCATTTAACCGGTTCTCAATCCATGTACAGATAACACCACCCGAACCGAAGCCTTTTAATTTATGCAGTAACCTGTTGTGAGGCACTGTATCAAAGGCTTTTGCAAAATCCAAGTATACTACATCAACAGCAGTTCCCCTGTCCAAATTATTACTCACTCTTTCATAAAATGCAAGTAAATTAGTCGGACCTGATCTGTTCTTCATGAAACCATGCTGATTCCTACTAATGATATTGTTTGTCTTCACATAGTTCTGAATACTCTCAGTTAATAACCCTTCTAGTATCTTACCCACTATGGAAGCCAAGCTCACAGGTGTATAATTTCCTGGTTTGGATCTTGCTCCCTTTTTAAACAAAGGAACTACATCAGCTTTCCTCCAATCACAAGGCACTATGCCTGATGAATGTCATATCATCTTCCAGAATTGCCAGTGTCAACGACCTATGCAGCAGCATACATGTCACTTTGCAGATCAAAATGCTAGAACCTGGGCATGTCCAGTTCAATAAAGGGATAGTAATGTTTTAAAATAAAAGCAGCTCCAATTAATCTTCATAGTATTTAGGCCATGGAGAGTGTTATTTCAGTTCAGTCAGAGTTGTAGTTCAAGAGTAATAGAAGGATAAAATATCAACCTCCCGTCCCTTTTACTGATGTACTACTGCTCACCGCAGAGCAGCAAGACTGTCCGGATGGATAGCAGAGAGGGACAATTTTCAGTGAGCATAAGGGAAAAACCTGAAAAACCTGTCAAGGGGGGCAGGGTTTTCCTTATGTTCACAGTAAGAAGACTGTCCCTTGCTGTGATTTGTCTGGTCCCAGGACCAGATCCCACATCTATGGGGAGGTGGCTTACACTAGGTAAAAAGGGCAGGAGGGGGAAACTTTATCATTCAATTACTCTTGAACTACAACTCTGACATTATTGAAATAACACTCTACATGGCCCAAATACTATGAAAATTAACTGGAGATGCTTTTATTTTTAAACATTATTATCCCTTTAAAGTATCAAAGTTGTAACATGCTGCATTCTGGTGTCCGATGTGAACCTCACCTTTAGGGGCAAGCTGTTCTACATGGGTGCGTTTAGCTCAGTGTTAATAACATTTTGAAATATAACCTTAATAGGACCTTATTTATCAACCTAAAGAGAGGTAAATCAGTATCCATACCTGGGAATGTTCTTGTCCAAGTCTCTTGAGGTCTAATAAGGTCTGGGGGGGGTGAGAGTGCCTAATTGACACAGTTTGTGTCATAAAGTTAGTGGGGCTTGTTTGGGGTGGATGGATTTGGGAGACAGGGAGGCAAAAAGTGAGAAGAACAGGGAAGAGAGCGACGTGTAGTGGCAGTGAATTTGGCGGAGTTACAAGGGAACTCACTTATCCCTGAGAATCAACCTCTGCCCCCAAGTCTCCAGTCAGATCTGGAGAGTTCCCAGGTATGTCTGTATTAAACCAACGGGACCGGATTCCCCTGCAGTCAGCTAGAGCACTGACATCAGGGAAAGGGGTGGGAGGGGAGAACTTTACCAAAGAATATCTCTAAAACCATAAAGGTTTGAGAGATGGGACTGGGGCATTTAGCTTAATTTTTAAATATCAACAATATTCACTTTTTTTTTTTTTAAGTTGACAATACTATCCCTTTAAATCAAAGGGGGATTTGGGAGGTTTTCACTTATGCCCTATGATGCCATTAGTTTGCCCTTGAAATGCTTCATTTTGTTTTCTATCATTGACTCCATGTAAGTGAGCACTGAGCGTGTTTTGTATCAGTGATGCTCAACCAGATTGCCTAGGCATTTTGTGTTCCCATGGACAACCAATTAGGGTACCGCGTGTTTTCTATGAAGACTTTTAATCCTTTGTGTGCTAGAGGGGGGCCCCCCTCTAGCACACAAAGGGTTAAAAGTATATGGATGTTTAGTTTCAAATGTATAGTTACAGAAATGATTATGCATGCATCATCCACACCCTCTGCCCTCTCCCGCCTCAAATCTTTCTCACTTTCTGCTCCATACCTATGGAACTCCATACCCATCTACCTACGTCTAGAACAATCCCCCTCTGTCTTTAAGTCTACCCTGAAGTCTTATCTTCTGGAGCACTAGGACCATGCACTGCCTTTGGCCAAACTCAGCACTTGTAATCTCAGCACTTAACACCCTCTTACCCCATTGTATGTCTCCTTTTACCCATTTAGACTGTAAGCTCCTTGGGGCAGGGACCTCTCTCCCATTGTTTCTATGAATGTCGCACTTATTTCATCCCCTCTTATTTATTGTAACATATGTCTACTGTAAGGCGCTGCGTACACTGTGTGGCGCCATATAAATAAAGATATACATACATACATACATAATATACTAGATTTTGTCATTCTGATTGTGAGCCCTAACAATAAAGTTTTAGCACTCCAATATTGAGAAATGGTTGCTACCATTGTGAAGGTGGGCCTTTCACCAGCTGTTGTTGAACTACAGCTCCTGTTACCCTCAGTCAGCTGTTGGATATCTGAGGATAATGGGGAATGAAGCCCAGCTGGAACCCTGCAGGTTGCACAATAATTCTCTGTCCTCAAGTCTCTGCAATGATCTTATCATAAGAAATTACCCAAAACAAATTCTAGGTATTATTATTGCATACTTATTTTAATTTTAGGAAACCCCCTGTCTGCATTTGCCCCTGATACTTAGTTGTTTTTGTAATTTCATTTACGTCAGTTGCGCGCTGTATGCTCTATGAACTCTGCTGGAAGAATATAGCAATTAATATATATTTTCAAGGAGATATGCCCTTTGCAAGTACAGTAATTTCCTAGTAAACACATTTCTAGATGAGTCAAAATAGAATGTTGGGTCACCCAGAGGTAAGACGGAAAAAAGCACACCGATAATGTCTAGTCCTGCATCCTTATTTCATTTTCTCTTCCTAATTAATTAACTGCTTGAAACCTGTGTTTTTTTGTATTTTTTTTGACTTAGAAAAATAATCTCAGAAATGCATCATATGCAATTCACAAGGCCATTGGTGAGCCACCTGTTTATGTCTGCTTCCATCATCCTCAGACCACTATTGGTAGCATGAGGGTTCAGTAAAGGAGTGTACCCCTCTGGAAATCAAAGGGTTAAAGAAGAGATAAACAATTCTACATTATATATAATTGTACATAATTGGCTGTTTTGCAAGTTATGAAAAGAGTTTGAAAAACAGTTGTTTGCTTCCTGTTTTGCATGTAATTTTAGCCAATCAAAGTGCAGGAAATGTGAATAATTAATGTCTAAAAATAAAAAGGGTGGTTTCACACAGTCTTAACCCCTTAAGGACAAGCGGTTAGGGTTACCACCCAGCCGGTATTATACTAGCAGGCCGGTAAAATATTGGCTTCTTTCCAAAGTTAAGTCTATGGAGGGAATGCCTTGCCCGGTATTTTTTTGAAGAAAAGGTGGTAACCCTACAAGCGGTCCAGGGGAGTTACCTTCCCTTAAGGACTGCTTTGATCCTTGCCGATTCGTCAGTGCACGTGAACATACCTGGGAATTTTTTCATCTGGCCTCCTCACAGGGGAGGCCTGTGGTGCCTTTGAGGGAGACAAATGAAGCAATTTGCGTCAAAATGGGTGGGGCTTAAAGGGATAGTAATACTTCGTTTTATCTTTATTTTATTTTGTGGGCATTAAAAAAACATGAAGAACGATATAAGTCTTATCTCTCAAAACTTTATGGTTTAAGAGATATTCACAAGCAAAGTTTCCCCCTCCCCACCCCTTTTACCTAGTGTAAGTCATCTCTTCTCAGATGTGGAATCTGGTCGTAAGACCAGACAGATAACAGCAGGGGACAATCTTCTTCCTATGAGAACAATGAAGGCCTGCCCCCCTTGACAAGTTTTTCAGGTTTTTCCCTTATCTTAATTGAAGATTGTCCCTCTCTGCAGTCTACCTGGGCACCTATCTTCTGATCTGGCTGAGCAGTGTTACATCAGTAAAAGGGGCGGGAGGGGGATACTTTATCATTGAATTACTCTTGAACTACAACTCTGACAGAACTGAAATAACACTCTCCCTGGCCCAAATACTATGATGATTAATTAGAGCTGCTTTTATTATGAAACATTACTATCACTTTAATTGTGATTGGGGCAGGGAATGGCTGGAACAGATAGGGAAAGATCATGAATGGGCAGAGGTTCTTAAGAAACTGCCCACACTCCAGAGAATCAGACTCTGCCCCGGAGACTAGACAGTCAAAACTGGAGACTAGATAATGCAGAGTCAAAACTGGAGTCTCTGGGGCAAATCCGGAGAGTTCCCAGCTATGAATGTGAATTGTTATGTGTACCTGTGCGCCAAGATGGGGTCCGAGAGAGACCGCTCCAGTCTTGGATCAGTCAATTTCAGACCCCGTTTTTTTACTCCTAGAGAAGTGCTGCTGGTAAAAAGTGTCACCAGTCCTTAAGGATATAAAATGTATGATGGTCATAGCACGTCACGTGGTCCTTAAGGGGTTAATGTTATTCAAAACAGTTTCTTGTCTGAATCAAACTCCTCTGTAGAGATGAGAAAAACTGTTGCCCAAAAAAGAAACATGAGAAAAACAGCACTTTTTTTTTTCCTTTTGTGGGTATTCTCACAAAAATGGCAGTTTTTCTAGCTTCCAGGATCCCTAGCCTTGTCCCAGTGCACTAAAATCACTCATACTTTTTTCCCACTGGTAGGTAAAGAACCCCAAATACTGACTCCCACTCTTGTTCCACTTTACTGGTAGCCACAGGACCTCACATACTGATCGCAAACGTGTTTCACTTTACTAGAAGCCATAGAGCCCCACAAACTGACCCCACCCTTGTTATACTGTACTGGTAACCATAGGACCTCACATACTGACACCCCAGCTTTGTCCCACTGCACTAGAACCATTCATATTCACCCCTTACCTTTTCCCACTGGTAGCTAAAGAACCCCAAATACTGACCCCACCCTTGTCCCAATGCATGGGTAGCCACAGAACAACACACACTGACACCCCAGCCTTGTCCCACGGCACTGATAGCCATAGAACCACGCATAATGACCCCCAAAAGTGTTTCACTTTACTAGTAGCCATACAGCCACACATACTGACCCCCAAGCCTTGTCTCACTGCACTGGTAGCCATAGAACCACACATACTGACCCCCAACCTTGTCTTACTGCACTGGTAGCCATAGAACCACTCATACTGCCCCCAACCTTGTCTTACTGCACTGGTAGCCATAGAACCACTCATACTGACCCCCAACCCATGTTCCATGGTAGCCATAGAACCACACACATTGACCAGCCAAGTTTTCCACTGTCTGGTAGACGACACAGGCAATTTGAGGCCCTAAAGCTGGCAGCTGCCAGAGGGCCACACATTGCAAACCACTCCTTTACTGAACCTCCAACCATAGAAGCACATATTCTGATCTCCCAGCCTTGTATCCATCTCACTGAAAGTTACGCAAGACCACATTCTGATCACCCAGATGTGTATCCATCTCCCTGGAAGCCTTAGAATCCCACATACTAATCCCTCAGTCTTGTGTCCATCTCACTGGTAGCCATATACACCCTCATACCGATCCCCAGCCTTGTATCCATCTGACTGGTACCCATAGAAGCCCACATACTGATCCCCAGCCTTGTATCCATCTCACTGGTACCCATAAAAGCCCCCATACTGATCCCCAGCCTTGTATCCATCTCACTGGTAGCCATACAAGCCCCCATACTGATCCCCAGCCTTGTAT